>KV458864.1:0-138374 GCA_001662605.1 Pseudogymnoascus sp. 05NY08
GATTGATTCACTTTTGCTAGTTCAACAGATATCCAAGGTGACGGCCATGCCCACCTCCTTGCTTCGTGAGGGCTTCGGCCTCGCGACCTGTCTTCAGCGTCTGTCGCTGTGTGATATCGCTTCTACCCCGCGACATTACGGTGTGTTGTGGTGTCGGGTGGCCTTGGGGGCCGTTCCTTCTTCGTACTACTTGTACAAGACATTTTAACTCGGAAGGGTTGTTCGGTTTTTATTTCCCGTGTCCACTCGCGTGAGGCATCTTCCTCTCCCCCCCCGTTGTTCCTATAAAGCTTTGAGGTTTATGTTTCACGTTTCTCATTATTATCAAAACTACCAACATCACCCACAAGTTCACACAGAGTGTACAGCAATTGGAAGCCCTCAACATGGTCTCTAAATACATCCTATTTGCTACAATGGCAGTTGTAACTTCATATCTGGTTGGCAACGGTGTCATAACCCCGCCATGGTATCTTACATTTGGATATATAGGAATATTTATTGAAGGATTCCTGTTACAGTTTACAGTCTGGGCTTTCTACAGCGTGGTGTTGAAGCATAGACTTAGCCCACTGAGACACCTACCCGGCCCTAAGGTTCGTGAACCTCTGACAGAGAGACTCCCTACAGTGGCCACTGAGCTGAAATATGCGCCATTAGGACAACGGCTTATTCATGGGACAATGGAAAAATATGGTTGGAGAACAAATGGGCGGTCCGCAGCGAAAATGGTAAGCTACATCGAGCCACATTACTCCGTACCTGTTCCCTTTATTATAACGTCGTCAGGGCTAGAACAATCCCGAACGACGGCATTATTCGCTTCCTGGGTATCTTCAACGAGGAGCGCCTCTTAATCACCTCTCCTAAGGCCCTCTCTGAGGTTCTCACCACGAAGTCCTATGATTTCATAAAGCCCTACGTGTTCTCCGTAGGCATTGGGCGTCTACTAGGCATCGGCGTGCTCCTCGCCGAGGGTGACGAGCACAAATTTCAACGCAAGAACCTGATGCCCGCGTTCGCCTTTCGCCACGTTAAAAGCCTCTTCCCGATCTTCTGGTCCAAATCGGGCGAGGTTGTGTTCGCCATCGACGACGAGATCAAAAACACCGCCGGCGCCCCTCCTCCAGAAGCTGCTATCAAGGTCGGAGTCAGCCGAGACGTCAAGCTAGACAGCGACCAGGCTATCGTATCCGTCGGACAGTGGTTCAACAGAGCGACTTTAGATATCATTGGGCTCGCCGGAATGGGGCAGGACTTCAATGCTATAGCCGACCCGACCGGAGACCTGCATGAAGCATACGTTAGGGCGTTCCAGCCCTCTCGCGAAGCTTCCATTCTGCAAATGTTGTCCATATTTATCTCCCACACCATCATTAAGCATTTGCCATTCAAGCACAACAGGGAAGTAAACAAATCCGTCAAAATAATTCGCGACATCTCCCGGGACCTCATCATCAAGAAGAAGGAACGCCTCGCGAAAGGTCTAGCAGCAGACAAGGACATCCTCAGCGTGGCCCTCGAGTCCGGCGCCTTCACCGACGACCAACTCGCCGACCAGCTCATGACCTTCCTTGCCGCCGGCCATGAAACAACAGCCACAGCAATGATTTGGGCCATCTACCTACTCGGCCTACACCCAGCCATACAGACCCGTCTGCGCGCTGAAGTGCGCGCCGGCCTCCCGAGCCCCGACTCCGGCGCCTCCATCACAGCAGCTGACATTGAGCGGCTGCCCTACCTGAATGCCGTGTGCGCTGAGGTCCTACGGCACCATTCCCCCGTGCCGATGACGCTGCGGGAGGCCAACGTCAACACCTCGGTCCAAGGGGTGCCCGTTCCCAAGGGCACGGTGCTGTATCTGGTGCCATGGGCGACGAACCGCGACCCGAAGCTCTGGGGCCCTGATGCGGATGAGTTCAGCCCAGAGCGCTGGCTGCGGGACGCGAGTGGGGGTGCGGAGACGAACTATGCGTTCCTGACGTTCATACATGGGCCGCGCAGCTGCATTGGGGAGAAGTTTGCGAGAGGTGAGTTTGCGTGCTTGGTGGCGGCTTTTGTGGGGAGGTTTGAGTTTGAGTTGGCAGATCCGGGGATGGAGGATGAGAGGACGATTCCTATTAAGAGGGGGGCGACGAGCAAGCCGGAGAATGGGCTGTGGATGAAGACGAGGAAGGTGGAGGGGTGGTAGGGGGATGGATGGTTTATGGAGATGTGTTAAAAGGCGGAATGGATGGTGAGGTATTACATACTTCCGGTGAGAAGGTTCTTGTTATTGTGACAGATGGAAAATAGTCAATGAGTATGTATGTATGTACTGTACATACACGACGAGAAGCGTTGTGAGTATAATGTTAGTTATTCTACTGTACGTATGTAGTTGGCCTGTTTCGTCCACTTTGACATCTTTGATATGCCTATTTGATTCGTACACCCTGATATGAGTAGTGTCTTGACAGGCCTGCCTTGATCTCTAAACTGTGACATACCTGCCTCAATCTCTATACTGTCTGATATGCCTACTTAATCTCTAAACCGCGACATACCTGCCTTAATCTCTATACCGTCTGATGCCTACTTGATCTCTAAACTGTGACATACCTGCCTTAATCTCTATACCGTAACATACCTACCTTAATCTCTAAACTACGACATACCTGCCTTGATCTCTATACCGTAACATACCTACCTTAATCTCTAAACCGCGACATACCTACCTTGATCTCCATACCGTCTGTGAACACACTACCGCCGCTGCCCGCTTCCACCTGCTTCTTCACGACCTCAAACCTGTCCGCTGATTGGCCAATGCAGGCACTTTACGCGTAAGGGACGCGACCACCTCGACGCGTTAAAACGCGCAAGACGCGTCTCTCAGACAACACTACTACTAAACAGGAATAGCGCAGGGCCTTCACAAGGGCGCAAGACCCGGGTCCCACCAGTTTCCACTAAACCATTTCCAGTTAGCCCGCACCCCTTGAACACCCTTTCAACCCTCACCCGCCCCGTCACGCGCCGCCCGAAGCACCCCGTCTCAGCCAATCACATAGCATCGTGGCCTCAGAGCGGGGACACCAGGCTACCCTCAGGCTGCCCATATTAAGGCCTGTGTTGGCCCGTCCCGCCAGACCCCTTCCCTCGTCCTGTCATCCACCCACATCCGTTGTTACCGTTGTTCCTGCGCATCATATCGCATCGCACTGCATAACACCGGACACTTCACCGCGCATATCGATCCATAACTGCCCCTCAGCCCCACGAGGAGCACAGCACAGGTCGCCGTCGCACATACTCCGCGCAGTTATAAGCCATTCAAATCATCCTATACATACCCGCGACACAGGCCATCACTCGACCCGGCCCGCGCAATCCGCGACCGTCACCGCCCGGCCGCAGCCGGCGCACAAACCACCATCACCAGCACTACAATCGCATCCTCAACCACGCCGACGATGCTCCTCCCTGCGCTCTGTCCGCCCCCTCGCCGCGCACCCCTCCCACCATCCCTCTTCGCCTCCCCGCCCGCCTCCCCCTCACAACAGACCACATCCTCACACTCCGCTCTCCTCGCCACATGTCGCGCCCTCCAGAGCATGCTCGCCTCGCCGCAGCCGAAGACGCAGACGCAGCTTCCCACTCCGCCGATGCGACACGTCCCGTTGCCGTCGCCGATGAAGCTGCGTCTGCGGTCATCGACGTCGCGGCCGTCGTCGAGTGACGCCAGCGCTGCGGCGGTTGCCGAGACGCCGCTACCAGTGAAGCCGATACCAAGGAAGAGGATAGTGAAGCGTGCGTCGCCGAGGGGGTCGGGGAAGAGGCGGAGGGGTGTGGTGGAGGAGGAGGATGAGGAGGAAGGGCCGAGGACGCCGAAGAGGAGTAGGGGCGTGCCGGAGATGATGCCGTTAGGGCTTGTGAGGGGGGATTTTGAGAGGTTGCATGATGCGCATCAGTATCGGAGTGAAGGGGGAGAGGTGGATGCGCTGGGGATTTTGGGAGGCCCGGTGGGGGAGACGTCTGAGGTGGTGGAGGAGGGTGAGGGCGATGAGGGGGAGTGGACGGATGAGGAGGATAGGGTGCTTGTTGAGCTTGTGTTGCAAAAGTTGAAGCTTAGTCGGAGAGAGTGGATGGACTGCGCGAAGATGGTTGGGAGAGATAGGCGAAGTGTGGGGAGGAGGTGGAGCAGTCTTGTTGGGGGAGGGGAAGTGGGGTTGAAGAGGAGGGGTAGGGAGAGGGGTGAGTTGCCTGGGACGTGGCGGTAGAGTGGCTGGTAATCGATGGGTCGGGTTTGGAGTTTGGGGCGTTACAGAGGATATCCCGTCTACGGACGATGAATGCTATTTGGGTTATATATATATTTATCTAGTCACGGATTACTTCCATCAATCATAACTTTGGTTCTCTTCGCATCACATCTGTAGACCGTAAATATGCCTTGTTGGTTCTCCTTCTCCACCCACCCCTAATACTAAGTCCGTAGATATACGGCAAGGTTGCGCATGCTTATCTCAGAAGTTGCTGTTAACTCCACTTCGTTATTAATCCCCATCCAGTACCACAATGTGACCAGCTAGACTGCACATCCATAGCTATCCTCGCCGATGCTCCTACAACATAGTCGCAGCCGCCGAGACCACAAGACTCACCATCATTAAACCACCCCAAGCGCTAGACCTTGCCAGCGCCGTCGCACCCAAAGACCCCGTATCACATTCCCAGCCGCTCCTATAAGGAAGTCGGGATGCTTCGCTGTTTAGTTCCCTAGACACCATTGCGTCTCTAGGGCCTCCCCGACACTTTAGCATTGCAGTGTCCATATCTTACATGGGGCACAACTTCAGAAGAGCGGGGAACAGCAGGATCGCAATAGTTAAGTTGGAGGATATGGTTGAGTTGGACATTTTTGTGGATTTGGTGAGGGAACTGTAGGCTGCGTAGGTGGTTTTCCATGGCCTTACTGTTTGATTTATGCACGTTTGAGGATATATATAGGAGAGCTATGGATGGTGCTTGGCATTAATATCTCGATCCTTCGAGGCATACGCTGTACAGGCTCCATTGAGTAGTTTAGCAAATAACTGAAGCTGGTTCAGGATAATACCATGTACTACGCTCCTATATATAGTATTTTGTTCTTTCCGTAATTACCGAAAGTGATAAGATCAGCTCCCTATAGTATCTCAGCTAGTTTATCTATGAAATTCTACCCGACTCACAATTATGACCCCAACAACAACCTAGCCAAAAATTAGAATTTCGCCGTAGACTACAACACTGAAAGCGCATCTTTAGGCAGCAAGAAATTTGTATTTTGCGCTATATACCACCTATTTGCGCTGTGACATACGATTGGGGGCGAAAGGCGAGTGAATCTCAAACTTACGGCAACTGACCTGACGATCGTATCCACATTACGGCACAAGGCTCAATTACTCTAAGCACATAATGATTTTATTCAAAGGCGGTAAAAAACATACAACAATGGATATTATAGCTAGTAGCCACCACAAAGAATTCTCAGCCACCAAGTTTTGCAACTCGTCCACCTATACTATCCGCAACCTACATCATTGCCAACGTTCCTATAATATAGCCATGGCTGTCGAGAGACCAAGACACAGCACCACCAAACCACCCCAACTAGCCCTTCCCTGAACCGCTGCACTGCGAGTATCTGGCGTATTGCACGTCCAAAGATTGTCGTACTCGTCGTTGGTGTCGATTCCCCGGTGCTCATCGTAAAATTTGTTCATGCACACATTCGCTGCATCGACCTGCTGTTCAGTCGGGCGGTCGCAAAAAACGTCGCAGTTTGTTCCAGAACTGTTGCCGCCTTGAGGTGCGAAGGAACGAATCTGTGGGCAGCAGGACTTCAGGGCGCCGGCTACTCTGGTGCCGGGTTTTCCATGCAAGAAGCAGCCAACTTGAAGTAGTTCGTGTCCGTCGACGGCGCCGGTGCAAGTGACTATGGTGTTGTTGGACATTTTTGCGGAATCTGTAAGGAGACTGTGGGTTGTAACGAGGAGGGGGGTTTTCGTTTTCATGGTCTTACCGTTCGATATATGTATGTTTGCAGTCAAATAGGAGGGTCATGGATGATGCTTGGCAAACGTTATGATTGCCATAAGATGTCTCCATAGAGGCATATCATTAGATTGACCGCTTTCTGAAGGATTAGGGGATTGCTTGAGGTTGAAGCCAACCCCACAGACAGTCTATAAATAGGTATATAAGGGGGGCCGTTTCCGCCCCCAACGATATGACAGCCGATTTAACCGTGAATTCCTACCGACTCACAATTACACCCGGCCAAAAATGAGAATTTTGCGAACAGAACCCTACCATAGAAAATGCTAACACAACTTAACACAAGGCCCCTCGCACGAACCAAATTCTGGGCCACATCTGCTTTGTTGTCTGTTCTAACCCTAGTCTGAGTCCTCGATTTGCGATGGAAGAGATGGGCCATCGAAAAGAGGCAGAGGCGATGGGCGCATTCATCAGCCCGCAAATACCACAAAGAAAACACTGTTTGCGGATTGGAATGCGGCCACCATAGATATTTGAAATCGCAACTGAGGGCCCATTGGTTTTTTGCTGCAATTCTTCCACGGAACTAAAGGAAGGGTGACAGAAACAGTTAGTTGAAGTCCTTGTGATGTTTGCATAGTGAAAAAGTGCCAGCCGGCTTAGCTTTGCCGCATTGTAAGGAGACCGCCAGTTTTGCAAACGTGAGCAAACGTGAGCCTCAATCACCTAGCCATAACCCCGGCGTGGTTTCTTTGTCTCTTTATCTTCGAGGGGGGTTATATTCCAGGCATTTTCTTCATTATAGCAGATATCATCTTACTATCCTACGAAAAAGATCTTCGGCATAACTTCTTAATTTTTTTTCAAACTCTCATTAAACTATTGATTGGTTTCTACGTATACATCCACGGATTCACGATGGCTCTCTCACGGCGGGACCAAGAATTATGGAAAAGAAGGGCCGACACACTCCTCTGCCACAACTGCGGCTGGAATATGAAACTTCAGATTCGCACTATGTACGCAAGCACCGTCAAATGTTTTTTTGGGCAGGCAATGCGTGGTATGTGGTATATTGGGAGCGAATACGTTCTGAAAGAGCTGCCCTTGATTGATCCTTTCGGAGATGACTACATTGGGGCTGACGCTGCGACATCCAAATGGCTGCGCGAAAATACTAAAATCCCTGTGGTTGAGGAGATGAAGTACTGGAAGGATGGCAACAGCCACTTTTTCTTGATGAAAAGAGTGCCTGGTGAGAGTCTAGAGGATGCATGGCCACGGCTCAGCAGAGACGAAAAAGTAAAGTACGCACGTGAAGTTATCGAATATATTGCAGAGCTTCGCAAGCACAAGGCACTGTCACCACAGACGGTCGAAGGTGTCCCCGTACGCAACCAAATGCTCGGATCTACGCACACCTCGGTGGTGGTTATCGAGGACAAAGAAACTTGGTGGACACGTGTGGCGCAAGGTTTTGCCAAAATGGGCCCGGCATGGATAGAGGAGTACAAGTCAAGATATCCAAGACGGCCAACGCAGTATGTGCTCACACACGGCGATTTAAACCTAGGCAACATTATGGTACATGACGGACATGTCAGCGGCATCATTGATTGGGAGCATGCAGGGTATTTGCCTGATTGGTGGGAACATGCGTGTGCCGTGAATTGGATTCAGGAGCCTCTGTGGCTGCGTCTCATATTGGAAGAGATGGAAAAGCAACTCGAAACCGAATTTGGCAACTATCGTGATGCGGTGGACTTCTGTAGCACCTTCAGTGGCATATATACAAAGCCCCCTAGGGATACTGAGCGACGCAAATTTGAAGACAGAGGGAACTTTTGCGACTGTAAGCCAGATTTTTAAGTGGAATAAATCGTTGGGTTTTGTTGGATTTGGTCTTCGTTTGCAATTTCACTATTCTATATACTCTCTGCGTTTTGTTGGATTGGGTCTCTGTTTGCAATTTCACTATTATTTGTACTCTTTCAATTAGGGTTCGCATTTATTGAATGTTTCATTAAATAGCAGCATTATGCTCCCCAACGTGCTCCTGAAGGTGCGCCTGAACGAGCGCCTGAACGTGCTCCAGCTGATATCTCATAGCCCTACGCCTCTCAACGTGCCCCCGAACATCCCCCCCAACGTGCTCCTTAACGTGCTCCTGAATGTGCTCCAGCTAATATCTAATAACCCTACTCCCCTCATCCCACGAGAAATGGCCTTTGTTCCGCCTTTGCCGGGCCTGTAATGTGGCCCACAGCCCTCAGTAAACCACGACACCTTCAACGCTGCTGCAATATCACGTTGTATTAGCCCCCCAAACACGGTTACTGTCGTGGGACGAGCCTTCCAGATCAATCGGCGGCTATATTTAACTCTGAGGCGTTCGAGGTTGACACGTTTACCTCGCCAGTAACATTGATGATTAAAAGCACCTCGATACCAAACACCCTGAACTCCCCCACCGTGCACGAGCCACCTTGGTTTTTATTGTCTTCGTGGATCCATAACTGCACTAAAGGTTGGTAATCAATAGAGGATGTATCGGCGATAGAATCTCGAGTGAGCCGTAATATTTCTCTTTTAGGGGCCGTCGGGATAAGAGCCAAACAACGAGAACATTCGCCCGCCCTAGTTGGATTGCCGGTGTTGCAAAAGAAGCAAGACATTTCTAGTTTACAATGCATGTTAGCAGAAAATTCGAAGGGTTTATGTAGGAAAACGAAGAGAGAATCAATTATAATATAGGATTGCCCACCATATATTTTTTTGTTGTTGTGTTTGATCCTAATGTTTTTTTTTTGAAGTTCCCCCCCCGTTGCTTGGCTTCTTGGTTGTTAGTTCTTGAGTCACCAGTCTTAGGATGGAATGCTCTTGGGCGTGTAGTTAAATGAAAACAGAATATACATCTTCAACAGAAATCCGGACATTATATACTGATTTTAGCAAGTTCTTCTCGAAGGGTGGAGAAGGATGGTGGCATTGACCGGCATAGACAGAAACAAGAGAAAATGATATTACACCACGACTGAGATGGTGCCAAAAGTAAAAAACGTCTAGAATCGAAAGTCTCGACTATAAAAGATTGATCCGGGGATAGAAAGATTCGACTAGAATCATGATTAACTGCTTCGCTGCAAAATAGCATCTATTGGTTTACCAGCGCAGTTGAGAGCAAAAAAAAGCAACCCGGATCTCACTTGATGCATCTCAGGGCAGAGTGGACAGTCACATGTAGACTTAACTCACTCCCCACGCCGCATGCATAACAACCAACCAACTAGACACTGGTTTTATATCCAAAAGACCAAAAAAAAAATATACTAGGAGGTATTCGCTGGTGGGTCTCGTATTGAGAAGCGATGAACGTGATGGACCGCGACTTTGGATGGCCGTGGTGAACGAGTGATTGAGGGTGAGCAAGGGCGAGCAAGCTCATTCATTCATTCAAGGCCAACCCCTCGATCCTCAAAACCACTTTTCGCCAAGCAGAGACAATCTTCACGATATCTTCTCAACGCCACCCGAACCCTATCTCACCTTACGTACAAACCCGAGTTCTCGAATTATATAACCGGGTAATTCCGGCCGAACTCCAGATTAGGGAACTCGTCTCTTGGCGGGGAGGGCCAAGCAATACCGTGAGCAGATTATCGTTGCCTTCGTACCGCATCACTGGCTGGGATAGGCTTTTAGTTGGAGTTGGGTACCAGTACGCCACGCCCGGAAACTAAAATTGGAGCCAGAACTTTTGGGGAGAAGTATTAAGGTGAGGCTAACCCCGCATTTTCCTTTCATACCGTGGTCCTGAAGCAATATATTCTTTTTAGAATTTTGATGTTGTTTTAAGAGAATTTAGGGGATGTAATGCGCTTTGTGGTCTAGATCGAGAGCGGTGTGATCGGTGAGTGAGCTGACGTCCATCTGATACTGCCAAGTCTCCCACATAGGCCTGAATAACCAAAAACAACAAAATAACACCTACTTACAAAGTAATTTATTCTAACTTATCAATGGATCAGATATACAATACACTCTCATTATTCACTGTTGACTATCCATTGATTTAATGTGGGGTCTTCACTAATAAAGAGAATGCTTGTCGCGCGCCAGGTAGCCACCGATGCGAAGCCATCGTGTGGGACGGCTGACAATGGGGAAGACTATAACCTCAACCTCCACATTGCCGCTGTTTTCATCATCCTCTTCGTGTCATCAACAGCCTGCGCTTTCCCTCTTATTGTGGTAAAAGCACCCCGCCTCCGCATCCCACCCACCTTCCTCTTCGTCGTGCGTCATTTTGGAACGGGTGTCCTGATCGCTACTGCGTTCGTGCATTTGTTGCCTACGGCGTTTATTTCCCTCACCGATCCCTGCCTGCCCGATTTCTGGAATAAGGATTATCCTGCCATGGCGGGGGCGTTGGCTCTTGCTGCGGTGTTCATGATTGCTGTTGTGGAGATGGTGTTTAGTCCGGGCAAGAATGGGTGTGCAATGCCGGCGGGAATGATGGAGGAGAGTGTCGGGGGAGGGCATAGGAATGAGAATGCGAAAGAGGGTTCTAGTGTCGGGAATCAGGAGGGAGAAAGACGTAAGTTTTTTTTTGGTTTGTTCTGTTCTAGCCTGTAGGAAGAAAAGAGTTGAAGGGAAGGGCATAGACATGTAACTGACGGTGCAACAGAACCAGAACAGGGGCTCATCCACGGCCGAAATAATAGCACAGGAAGGGAGCTCCAGAGAATCACAAAAAGCAGCGCAGCTTTCGATGCGGGGGAGCGCAATGCACTCCCTCGAACTGAAGAGGAGTCTAAAAAATATATGGCTTCATCATCTGCGAATGGAACAGCAATCACGCCCATGGAGATACAAAACCATAAGAAAGCACTAATGCAGTGTGTGCTGTTAGAGATGGGGATTCTATTCCACAGTGTGTTTATTGGGATGGCGCTCAGCGTTGCTGTTGGGAATGATTTTATCGTGCTTTTGATTGCAATTACATTCCATCGTAAGTTTCCACACCTTCTCGAGTTGAATTACTCTTCTTGAGTTGCTCTTCTTGAGTTACTCTTCTCGAGTTACTCTTCTCAAGTTACCCTTCTTAAGTTCCCAATCCCATATGGTGTGAACCCCCCCCCGAACTAATGACCTGCGAATAGAAACATTCGAAGGTCTCGCACTTGGGTCACGAATTGCGGTTTTAAGTTGGAGAAGACATGCTTTCCAACCTTGGCTCATGGCTCTCGCCTACGGCTGCACGTACGCTCTCCCTTCCCTCCCCTCTCCCCCTTTACCCTACTAACACTCACACAGAACTCCACTAGGCCAGGCCATAGGTCTAGCAACACGCACCCTCTACGCACCCGGCTCACAAGTCGGCCTCCTTATGGTCGGGATTATGAATGCCATTTCATCTGGGTTGTTGACGTTTACGAGTTTAGTGGATTTGATGAGCGAGGATTTCTTGAGTGATGAGAGCTGGACAGTTTTGAGGGGGAAGAGGAGGGTTTGGGCTTGTTTGCTGGTTTTTGCGGGCGCATTTGGGATGAGTTTGATTGGTGCTTGGGCTTAAGGTGGCGGGGATGTAAAAATGAGAAGGTGAGAATCATCAATCAGATCTGAATGTAGACCTAACAAACGTGCATAGAACACAATATTTGAACTTGTCTATTTGTAGCTGTACAGCAGAAATACGTATTCTATTCCGTTTATCTCTTCATCTTCGCTGTCATAATAATGCCATACAAAATCAGAACCCGCTTCTATCGATCTTTTACCAGGCGATGCTATATCCAAACCAACGCCAACCCCAAACACCACTTCAAGCCCCAATCTACACCCCATATCTCTACAACACCCCCCCTTCTCTCCCAAAAACCCAACCTCACCTCCCCCCACCCGTCTCAACCCTCGTCTCCTCATCCGTCCAATCATCCCTATACCCCGCATCATCATTATCCCACAAACTAATATCATCCTCCTCAAACCCCACCGGATCCGCCAACACCCCTCCCTCCTCCTCATCCCCCTCCCACCCCTCCTCCTCCGCCTCCGCCTCCAGCTCCCTCGCCCTCGCCATCGTGCGTCTATAAATCACAAACCCTAGTACCGCGCCTAGGATCCCGAAGACGGCCATGGATACGTAATTCACGATCTTGGTCGTACGATCCATCTCGCTCCCTGCTTCGGCGATAGCGGCGAGTCGACTACCCGCGAAGACGTGGATGAGTAGTTTGGGAGTCGCTATTGCTGTCGCGGCCGTGAAAGCGAGCGGGTGGACGCCCGGGAGCGTGGACATGGCGCCGTTGGAGATGCTGTAGGGTAAGGGGCAGAAACGGATCATGACGAGGACTTTGATTCCGTCGTGCTTGAGGATCGAGGCGAAGGCTTCGAAGCGCTTGTCTTCTCCGACGAGACGATGTACGTATTTGGAGAGGATGGTGCGGCTGGCGAGGAAGGAACAGTAGGAGCCGATTACGTTGGCGCTGGCGCAGATGAACCACCCTTTCATGCCGTAGACGAAGCCGGCGATGGTGAGGGCGGTGGTGTAGCCGATGACGGGCGGGAAGGCGGTGATGAAGATTAGGGCGAAACTAATCAGCCAGCCCCCCGGTAGAGCGCGCCATTTCACGGCGACGGGGGCGAGCGCGGCGAAGAGGGACTCGGAGTACACGATGAAGAGGATGCCGACGGTAGTGAAGAAGACGTAAGCGCCAACGAAGAGGATGCGTTGTGTCAATGTCGCCGAGGCCCAGAGCGCGAGGGCTTTGTCCCGCAAGATCTCGGCTTTGAGGAGGTAGGTGGCTGTGGTGGAGGGGGTGGAGAGGGAGGGGCGGCGGCGGTGCGAGGCGCTGGAGCGGAGGCGGCGGGAGAAGGAGGGGCGGGGGGGTGCGTCGGGGAGGGGGGAGACGAGGGGGGAGAGGGGGGGGGAAGGGGAGGAGGGGGGGAGGAGGCGTTGTGAGGCGGTTGTGTCGGGGGTTGACATGGTTGAGAGGCGCGCCGGATGGGCCGGGTTGGTGGTGGAGGGTGTTCTTGTATGTGTGTTCGGTGGTATTACACGTTCATTGAAGAAGTCGACGCGCTTATTCTCTTCGTCTCAATGCTATTCCCAGCGTTCGTCGCGCACGGAAACAACGTGGGGGTTGAGTTTTCGACAATTCTCGAGAACGACGACGGGGCGAGAGCGAAAAAGGTCGATGCGTGCGCGTAGGCGGCTAAGAAAGGGGATTCGTGAGTGAGGGACCGTTGAAGGCCTGATTAGGGATGCATGTCTTAGAAAGGCGTCGGTTGATTGGCGTTCCCTGTGTGTTCGTGTTCACTTCCACTTCGAGCTGATGGAGGAGGAGGGAGGGAGAGGCGGAGTGAGTTTCCGCGCCCCAGTGCTGTGGATTGGTGCTGAGGCTGCTGAGGCTGACATGAGACGTCATGGATCCCTTCGCGTCAAATGCTTCGGGAGTACGATATCCCGTGCACCGTTCGTGGGGAGTTAGAGGTTAGGTTAGTAGTCCGTCCGTAGGGAGTGCTCAGTCAGCCCACGTCTCTTGGCTGGCGTGCTTCTTTTTCTATTCATATCACTTATCGCCTTGCGTACAGTATTTGTGTTTGGTATCCGTCTTGAGTCCCCTCTAGATCCTATAGAGTAGAGTCCATAGTAGTACTAGAATCGCGCCATAAAGGACAAGTATCACATATCATATTCTAGCCCTTTCTCCCAAACCCGCTGCCATTTAATAAAATGATAATGCCTATGTTGAAACTGTACTCTCTTGTTCTCTTTGTTCCATTATCCATCGCACCACAGTAAACACATACGTGGGGTTTCTGGGGGTGGTGTGGTGCCAGAACGTGCAGGTACAGGTGGTGAGAGAGTACCTGGTGTCTGCGGCTAAAATGGCGCTACGGAGATGTACTGTCTCTCCACTCTACTAAATTGTGGTGAGCTGAGTCCATCACATCTGAGATCACCCCCATCCCCAAACCACCCCCCTCCCCTCCCTCCAATCCAATATCGATCCGCAAGGCTCTCTTTGTCCCACTTCCCTACGCCTCACCCTTCTATCCCACGATAAACAACAACCCCCACCACCAAAACCTCTTCTTTCCCCCCAAAGGTCTTCGCCTTCGTGCTTCTGCGCCTGTTTGTCGCCCTCTCTCAACCTCACTCCCGGAGGTTCGATCTAATCCCCGAAACACCCCAACGAACTAGTTGCAGCTCAGCTCATCCCAGCCCAGCATCGTCCGCGCTACTCTCCTCGACCTTCCCGCAGACCGTCTCTCAATCTATATCGCCTACCAACAGTCCCTGTCGACAATGTGACGAGATATCCGGCGTCTTCATTATAGTGTCACCGCTACAGTCGTCGCGTCACCGAGCAGTCATCACAGGCCCTATTGTCTTTTGTACTTGGCTCCTTCTCTGGGTAACGATCGTCGTCACTTCCAACATCCTCCAGCTACCCACCCGGGCATCGTGAACCTCCTACCTTGGTTGGCACCACCGCTTCTCACCACTTGCCTCTCACCCAGAGGCCGTTGACGGCCCTATTAATACTCACCGCCTCCTCGTTTTAATTTATCCAGCTTGAAGACCGACCCGGCACCATGGTGTCCGAAGAGACCTACGAACTCTGCCTCCCCATCCTCCGGGACTCAACCATCGAAGACGAAGACAAGACAGATAAGCTCGAGGATCTTCTGAAGAAAGAGACGAGCCTCACCGGCAGCAGCCTAGAAAATGCGATCCTAGATATCCTCTGGCGCCACCGCGAGAGCTCAACAAATACTTCCTCCCCACCTTTAATGCGCCATACCGTCCTGAGACGAGCATCACCCGCCTCATGGCAAATACCCCGGCCAAATGGACCCTCCGCGAACTCCTCGCCCCGTCTTGGGGTCAGCCCGCTGGTGCCCCCGGGATTCGTGCCTTCGTCGTACCGAAACAAAACATCGAGCATCAACTCGCCCTTCACCTCACCGCGCCCATCTCCAAGGCTGAACTTCTCTAGCCCGGTCATACCTCATAGTCCTAGCCTCAATGCATACGAATTCCCGACAGATACGGGCCCCACACAAGATATATACGGTGACCTTGGGAGCGATAATGTCGATTGGATCGTCAACGATGATGTTGCTGCTGCTGCTGCTGCTGCATCCTCGAATGCAAACGGCGGCCATAGCGGACTCAATGCTGCTGCGGCCGAGTTTGTACAGCCTCCTCAGCAGACAGATATGAGCCCTATGGACATGCTTCGCTCAGTCCTTGGTCCAACCAAGTCGGACGAGGAACTCAAAGTAGCGTTAGCAATGCATGGCTACGATCTCAGCGCAGCGATCGCCGCACTCATGGAAGGACAGCCTACCGATGGCGTCAACCAGCAAAACCAAGCGAATGAAATTAAAGCCATATTGATTGGCAAATCTATGACACCAGACCTCGCGAGACCGGTCACTCCTGCAGGACAGCAGCGAAACGGTGTCGTTTGTAGGTTCTGGCTCTCGACCGGGTCGTGCCTCCGCGCGGATTGCCGGTTTAGTCACGACCTGAGTAACCATATCTGCAAGTAAGTTACGCCTTTGCTAGCCCATGTTTTAATACTGACACCTCTGAAGGTACTGGGTGATGGGCAACTGCCTCGCCGGCGACACATGCATATTTTCCCATGACCCATCCCATTTTATGAACCGCCTAGCTCTCGACGGGAGCTGCACGCCACCGCTGCAAAATGCGCAGCCAAATATACAATTTCAGGACCCTAATAGCTTTCCATCGCTTCAACCTCCAACACCAGACCAGTGGGGAAATTCTTATCAAACAGCAGCTTTTAACTACCCAAATATGGGCTTCACGCCTCCTACTGGATTCAAGGCCCTCCAAGGCTACGCAAGCGACGGCTCGAGCAACAACAGATCTCGACCAACAAGCCGCGCCAGAGACACCCCCGCAGCACCAGCATTAGACGACAACGAAGCCTTCCCCTCCCTCGGCGCAGTCTCCACACGCGGAGGCAAAAAGCACCACGGCAAGCGCAGTAACCACGCCAAAGAGCCCCCCGTCCCCAGCTCCCTCGCCGAAGTGGTCAAGATGTCGCCCTCCCCCGGCCCCGGCGCCCTGCGCCAGGAAATCAAGAAGCTCGGCCGCAACGGCAGCTCCTCCAGCATGCGCAACGGCGAGAACAGCGCCGCGGCCCAGGCGATCCCGAGTCCGCAGCACGTGCCGTGGCTCGAGACGGGCGAGAAGGCGAATAAGGCGTACCTCAAGGCCAGGTCGGATGCTATTAAGCACGGTGGCTTGAGGAATAAGTTCTTACAGAGGTAAGCCCCCCCCCCTCCCTCCCTCCCTTGTCGGGAAATGAAGTCAGTTTTTCTAACATGCAATAGTGCCGCACAAGCATGGAACCGCAACGACGCCCGCGCCGCCAAAGCCCTCAGCCTCCGCGGCCAATCCGAAAACGACCTCATGCGCAAAGCGCACCGCGAAGCGGCCCGCGAGCTCTACGAATCCCGCAACAAACCCTCCGCCACCTCCTCCTCCACCGCAGAAGTCTACGTCGACCTGCACGGCCTGCACCCCGAAGAAGCCGTCGATTACCTGGAGAAGGTACTCGTTGAGCATGCGGCGAGCGCGAGACCCGTGTATGCCATCACGGGCACGGGACACCATAGCAAGAATGGGAAGGATAAGGTTGGGAAGGCTATTAGGGGGTTTTTGGGGGAGTGGAGGTATGCGTATAGAGAGTTTTCGGTGCCGGGGGATCGGAATAATGTTGGGGGGATTTTGGGGATTGATGCGAGGAGTTTTGAGAGGAGGGAAGGTTCCGGTGCTGCTGGTGTTGGTGTTGGTGGGGGGGAGGCAGCAGCAGCTGGGAAGGAGAATGCGGGTGCGAATGGAAATGGAAATGGGAATGCGGCCGAGAAGGAAACGCTCAAGGTGCAGCAGAAACCGGAGGATTTGCTGGCGCAGGGGCATGAGATTGGGGATGGGAAGGTGAGGATGCTGGTTAGGGAGCCGCCGAAGGGGCCGGCTGCTAGTAGGGCCCGGTGATGGGCTTGATGCTCTGATGGGGTTGGAGGGATATTAAGAAGAATCAAATCAGTTAAAACTTATGTGTGTAGTTGTGGTTGTGCTGGACGTGACTTGTTTTGGTGCTTGGTGTTGTGGATGAGAGTGTAGGTGTGGTGAAACTTTTGATGTGATATATGAAGGAGGGTACTGTATGGATTTACCCCAGGATTTATGGCTTACTTATCTACTGATCAACTACACGCACAGATTTATAGCGTCTAATAAATTAAACCTCAAGCTGACGTGGTGCGGTGTTATCTTATTGCTGTGGGGAGGCAAAAACCTCCACATCAACTTAATACACAAGAGCCAGACGACCGAAACCAGCAGCGTGCAAAAAACACTGATATGAGAAGACTTCATGCATCATTGCATATAAAGATGCCCGCGCACCCAATCGTCCTTCCACTACCAGTCATGACCAGGACTCAGCGAGCCAAGGAAGATACAAAGGAATGAGCAGGACCAACAACGTCGGTAGAAACTCCCAGGTATATATCCTGTACGCTATAGCTGTGGAGGAGGGGTTAGTTGGTATTCTTGTTGCTGTTACTCTTGTTGCTCTTGTTGCTGTCGATACCCCTTTTGCTGTCGATCCTCCCTCACCACTGTTTCCTTCTCACCATCACCCACCACTTGATCATGATCAACTGAAGAACGAGTATGGGCCTTTGGTTCCTTTCGAAGGGTGATTCTGAACTACCGGCGGAATTCCACTACCCTGTACCTGCAGGTCTTTTCTTCACATCCTTGCTATATTCTTGTCTCCCCTCGCCGCATCGTGGACGGATTGTTCTACGTGTTGCGAAAGTACGTGTGTGGGATACCAGTAGATGGTCACCGGTGCGTGCATGACAGGGATAGGTTTACGCATCGCGCGAGACGAGAGCATGTATTAGTTCAAGTTCACGTATCAAGGGGGGTGAGGGCTTCTATCTTGGTGGGAGGTGAAAAGAGACATGGGATATAGGTAATGTGCAACTCCATCACTTCCTCTCAGCACGATGTCTATTAGCGCTCGGTGTTTGCGGTGCCATAAGTGAAACCGTGGTTATAACAAAATTCCTTCCTATGATATTGCCTTAATTTTTAAGTCCATCTGCTGCCCAGATCTCACAGAGGCAGCGTGTATATATATTTACCTCGCACGTCCGTACGCTGGTTTGGCCACACATCCACAAGAGACCACTGCTTGGTACATCCAGGCAGTTGGCGATGCCATGGCTGTGACCACTGTGTGCACGATAGAGGCAGCGTACGTGCCTGTGTCCCTTTTTTTTCTGCCTGTATTTATGCTGGTGGGATGCAAGTGCAGTGGTTGGGGGGGGGTTGACAGCAAAAAGGGGGTGACAGGAAAGGGGTGACAACAGAAGGACGAGCAACAGCACCAGGACCGACAACAATAGAATAACAGCAACAAGAACATCTTCGACCCCTCCCCCTCCCAATATTCCAATACGAACCGTGGCCACCCCACCATGTACCGATGGTGTGTTCTTTTCAGACAGTTGATCTGCTGACAGCTTATCTATCTTTGCGTCTGGTGATGATGGTCGCTTCTTCCCTTTCCATGCGGATTTGTTATTAAGATCGACAGGAGCGATTGCTGTGATGGACAGCCGTAAACGATAAGCATCGTGGATTTATTGTGAGCTCCCCCTCCCCCTCTCCCCCTTCTCTCCGGGGAGTAAAAGACGACGAGTGCCCAGAAAAACTATCTTACTAGTATATCAACATACCCGTATCTCAAAATTGAAGTTTACTACGGAGCCACCACCATCTGCCATACCATCGTCCTGTTGCTGGAGCACACCACCCCCACCAGCGGGCTGGAAACTCGTTTTGAACGTATATAGCTGGCTTCCAGGGCTCTGCCACCATGGTCCTTGATCAAATGAAACAGATCATGTCATATACATCTACATGTGTGTGAGTCGGGGGGGGGGTTGCTGGTGGGTGGGTGGTGATGTGGGGTGGGGGGGGAGGAGGGAGGCAGATGATAAAAGGGGTGGGAGCGGATGTGATGACGGCAAAAGGGGGCGACAGCAATAGGAGTGGCCGACAGAAACATGTCGTAACGGCAACAAGAACAGTTTCACCCCCCAACCCGCTATCCCGGCATAAAACATCACCACCTTATCCATATTTGGAGTAGACGGCAAAGTCACCACGCTCACCCCCCATCGTAGTACTGTACGGAACGAACGGTTCGGTGGCTAGTAGTAAACGGAATGCCTTGTTTGTGAGTTTATATCAAAGCCACCCACCCACTCCTCCACCCCGGGAAGTCAAAAACGACGAGTACTTGGAAAAACTATCTTACTGCATTATACCAATACACCTCCATCCCGAAGTCGAAGTTTACTATGCAGGCCCCAATCACCGTGGTGTTGCCTCCTTGGTGGAGCACGCCCGCACGGGTTGGAAACCCGCTTTGAACGTATATAGTTGGCTTGCAGGGCTCTGCCACCATACTTCTTAATCAAAAAAATCTAAATATACACTCCTACGTGTGTGTGAGTGGGGGTGGTGATGTCCCGGGGGAGGGGGCAGATGATAAAAGGGGTGACAGCAATAGGGGGTAACGGCAACAAGGAGAGCGACGGCAACAGTAGTAACGGTCGCAACAGGAGTAATGACAGCGCGTTAATTTAGGAATCCATTAAGTTTCCGGTAAGGGCTGGCACTGTACGGGATCCGAGTACGCCTCGGCCGCGAGGCCCCCTTTGAAAGAATGCTAATGGTTGCATATGTCGTATGGCAATGTATGATAAAATTCGATGAGGTAATGTGTGTGCGGTGCAATAAATGAGGTTTGGTGTTGTTAACAGTTCATGAACACCATCCCAATATAAATCGTAACCCCCCTACCCCCCCCCTCCGGCCTCCCCCAATAGTTCCCCACGTGACATAATCACCTCCAATTGTGTGTGTACCTAGTGAAGCAAACAAGAGAATGAAGTCGCCGTTATTTCAGCACAGAGGCTTTACAGCTATCTGAGATATAAAAAACGGCGAGAGAGCCAAGGAACGAACAGGAAACCCGGGCGGCGGGGGGGGGGTTTCTCATTCAGCTCAGCCTGATATAAACTTCCCATGCACACAGAATAGATCCGCTAGATGTGAAATAACTCGCGAAAGAGCTATAAAAGATGAGCTTAAACGCGCTCCACTTCTTCAAGGGGGATCATCTCACGTTCAACACTGAGATATTCAAAGTCTGTGATCAAACAAGAGCTGAGGCTAAGGATGTTTTCTGCCGCGTCAAGGGGGTTGGTGGTGGAAGGGGTGGTTGCGGAGGAGAGATGGGGGGAGAAGGGATAGGAATAAGACCGGCAGCAGCAGGATGGACGACAGCAATAGGAGTGAGCGACAGCAACAGAAGTAACGACAGCAACATCTGACAACAGCAACATCTGACAACAGCAACATCTGACAACAGCAACGGCAACAGCAACACCATCAACAATCCCTTACCACCACCCCCCGCGATCCAAACCTAAATCGCAACCCCCCCCCCCCGGGTATGCGTCGAGTGGGCTCTAACAATTACTTCGCCAGAATCAAGGGCATCTTTAACGCAGGCAGAGTAAATGGCCATTGCGGGCACATCTGCAGGGCCGTTAGAGGCCTCAATAACCTCCTCCAATAGCCAGCGAAGCGGCATGGATCTGCGGCACCCATTCTACTCCCTCCCCTCCCCTTCCATCTTTTCCAACTATATAGACTCCCAACCGACTCCAACCGATCAATGATCTCAACGAGTAGCAATCCAATCCCCACACTACATACTCCGAGAAGGACGGAGTGCGATGCAGTGTATGTATAGCTTCTATGGAGACTGTGCCTATGGGTGGGGGTTATATACCCGCTACTTATCTATCATTCCACCCCCTCCTGCTCTCTCACTCACTTTCATTAGGGGATAGACTGATGGGGGAGCTGAGGGCGGGGTGGCTTGCTCATCCCCCATCTTGGAGAAGGGGGGAGGAGGGGGAAAAGGAGGTGCAGTAAAACCCACAAACCAAGAAACCGGTGTTCGTACCAGCCCTCTCGTTCTTTTCTTCCATAATTGGGTCATTCCTTCCTTTATGTACGTGGTCGTTCCTTCCCTTTATTGCACGTTCCTTCCTTCCCTCTGAAAGGAAAGTCGGTCGTTCCTTCCCTAGTTAATGGGAGGTCGTTCTTTCCTTAGTTAAGGGGTGTCGTTTCCTTCTCTGGTTAATGGGGTTGCTCCTTTGCTCCTTTCTTCTCGAGTTGGAATGGGGTCTGGTTTGATGGATGTGTGGTGCACACTTGGGGATGGCTGGTGGCGCGGTTATGGGAGGGAAAGAGGGGTGGAGATGGGGATGGTGGGGTGGGTATGGATGGATGGGGGTGGGAGGGGAAGAGGAGTAGATATAGTAACAGTCACAGTAACCATACAACTTCATCATTCTCACCAACACAATGCCCATGCGTACTCACTCGCCACAGAAATCCCATTCCTCACCCTCACTTCACCATCAAACATCACACATCTTCAAGCTTCAAACAGTATCAAGTTGACGATCTACATCATACCTCTCATCAGTTCAAGCAGATAGCAAAACATGCGCAAAAAAACAGCAAACAGCAAGCAGCAAAAGCAAGCAGCGAAAACAAGAAGAAGAAGAAGCATTAATTAGAATCGAATTGTGTAGTAGTGGTTGTGTTTTTAGAAAGAATCATCATTTCATGTAACTGCTATAAACTAGTTGTGTGTGTGTTGCAGGGACATCTTATGTATGTACGTCGGTGTTTCAGTAATGTCTCGACAATAGGAAGACTGGCTGTTTGAAATCGGCAAGTAGCGCGATGGTGGAATTATTGGTACAAGAAGCTAGAAAGAGATCTAGTAGATCTTGTATGTGGCGGTGCCGGTGACGAGGACCTGTGGTGGTGTGTTAGAAGATGTTTTGAGAAGAAGATTGATATCATGGGAAAGGGTAGACTTACGGTGCAGCCACTTGGGTCAACAACACCATTGTTATAGAACTCGCCATTAATGTACGCGCACTTTCCGCTGACATCACCGATAATCTCCAAGTTAAAGTTGAGCTTTCCATCCGGGTTGGTAGGCTTGTTCTGGAAGATCGAGATGTACGTCTCGCCAGTAGGTCCTTTTCCGACACCAAGGTTGACCGGAGCCCAGTTACCCATGTTCGAGCCGGCCTCGTTCCAGCGGCACGCATCCTTGAGAGGGGATCCAGCGGGGTTGATGTAGTACTGAGCCGAGGTGGCGGCGTTGCCCCATCTGTAGTACTTGTTGGCGTCTGGGCAGGTGAGCTCGTACTCCTGGCCGGGCTGGGTGTCAAGGGGGACGGTCTCAGACTCGGTACCGGGGTAATCGGTACGGCAGATGGGGACGTTGCGGCCGATGGTGTTCTTGACCTTGACCTGGCCGGTTCCCTTGATGCAGAGCGTCTTGGAGAGAGTGGGGTTGGTGAGCTCGAGCTTGCCCTGGGCGTTACAGTAGAGACCACCGATGGACTGGCCGGTTCCGCCCTGGGCAGAGGGCCACTGCGACTTCTGGTAGCCGGGTGGGCAGGCGTACGAGCAGAAGGAGTTCTTGATGCAGTTGTCTCCACCGATACCGGTGTTGATCAGGTTGATCGCGGCATCACCAGGGCTGAAGTTGGGGGTCATCTGGAGACCGATCCAGCCTCCGAGGTTGAGCCACCCGACCTCAATGGCGCCGTAGGCGGAGGGGAACTGGTCGCAGTCGATGGTTCCGCTGGGGAAGTCGGCGTCAAGACCGGTGGCACCGGAACCACCACCTCCCGAAGAAGGAGCTGGGGTCGACACGGGGGGGGCGGCGACGGAGCTCGTGGTTGGTGGGGGAGGTGGTGGCGTGGTGGTGGTCGATGGAGCCGCGATGGTGGAGGGCTTCTTCTGCTCCAAGAACTCTCCGGCAGCGGCGACGGCGGTCTTGGTGGCCACAGGAGCAGCAGAGGTGGTGTCGTCGAGGAGGATGTAGATTCCGTCCTTGACACCCTGCTCGACCTTCGCGGGGTTGAGCTCCTTGCCGTTCATCTCGTACTTGGTAACAACGGCGTCCTCAACGACGGTCTTGTCGGCGCGCTTGGCGACAGCGGAGCCGTGGGCGTGAGGAGCATGGCGATGCACGTGGCGGTGGGAAGCCGCGGCGACAGCAGAGGCGCCGACGAGGGCGATGGTGATGAACTTCATTGTGGAGGGTTCGTGTAGTTCTTTGGTCTGGACGCGAAGAAGGAGTTGTCAGATTCTGGTTGTATGGAGGTGTTTTGTTCGCAATTGAGAATGTTTGCGCGTTGGAAAACAATCCAGCGCGATTGATGCGTGGGATTGAATCATGTTCAATCTGTAGATGGAAAGGAGGAGGTCTACTCACATTGGGTTGATCGGATTGATAACAGACAGGTTGTTGACGGGCTGAGTGCTGTTGTTGATCTTGGGATTCGAAGGTGAAGCTGACGACGACGAAGTAAAAAGAATTTCCTGATCAAAGGGTGTAATAGAGTGTATTCACCGACAGCGACCTTCCAAAGGAGTGTGATAGAGAGTCAAGACTCTCAGTTGGGTGGAAATAGAACGGTGAAGTGAGGAAGTTGGTAGAGAGTGTGGAGAGGACAAGAATGAAATGAGGGCGGCAAGTAGAGTAGTAGTGTGTAAAGTGACCGGTTAGGAAGAAAGAGTGGGACCGCAGATTGAGGAAACCAAGGGGGGGACAGAAAAGGAACGTGTGCCTGGTTGAAAGAGGGAGGAGGAGGGGGGGTGTACGGAGTAGAAATTAACTTGTTTACTGTGGAAGGGACTGTTGTTTGTGTGAGAGGTAGTGAGAGGTAGTGTTGTTTGGGGAGGGGGGTGTGGATCGTAAAATGAGAAAAAGCCAGAGTAAATTGGTGTAAATTGCTGTTCACTCGGAGTAAACGCGTGCCGGGCGTGCGATCAACGCTCAAGATACGGGGTCTGGCCAGACAGTTACCATCAAGGGGGGTGCCGCTAACGCTCCCCGTAGCCCGTGCTGTCCACATCTGTAGTGAGCGCGTGCTAAATGTGCTACGTAAAGGTGCGAAGTTGGGAAGCAACCAAATGGGAAGCTAGTCCCGAATAAGGGGAGTACTACGCGTTTTAGCGAGATTTGAGGCGACCAGAGCCAGGAACACAGCAGCCATCAGGGCGTTTTCAGGTCCTGCGATTCGCTGATTGGCTGGTGGGGGGTTGCATTAATGAAATGAGCGGGAAGGGATGTGAAGCCAGTTTGGCATAAGTGACTTTTTGGTAGAGTAGGTAGAGTAGTAATAGTGGTTTATAGGCTTAGTTAGCCTGGATTAGCCTGGATTAGCCTTGGTATGCGCACTTTGAGCACTTTCATGTGTGCTCCATACTGCATTTTGTACCTTCTTTCCCGTCCTACTACAGAATAGTTGCATGCGCTTTGTTGTCCACTTTCCCCCCCTCTCAAATGGTGGTGATTGGGATCAGCAACAACCAAGCTTTTGCGTCATTTTCACGCTCCACTCTCTTTGTCCAGATACAGTTCTTATCTACCGCTCTGCACACAAACTTAATCGGAGATGTTGCTGACGAGAGCGCGGAGATGCACAGGAGCGCACGGTTTGGGATGCACTGCTGGGAAAAAGTGTTTGTTGCTCTTTTGGCCGATCGGGACGATCTGGTGGTCTGGACAATTGGGTGTCTGAGGGAGGTGTCTGAAGTTCAGGAGGTGCTTTTATTTATGACATGTGCTTTTTGGATGGTGGTATGTATATCTGGGAGTCAGGGATGAGGGATTAGATGGGATTTTGAGGATGGATCATTGCTGGCGCTGGCATCATCGGTGGCAATGACGACGCGACAACTCACCGTACAGGAGGCGAACAGCACATGTACCAAGCCGCCACGCCGCCACGCCGAAGAATTTTACTTCAACTTCAAATTTTCTACCCAATAACCACAGCACAGTCCCATACCATATCAACCAGTCAGCCCACAATCAATCAACCAGTCATCCCAGTCGTCCTACTCCCAGTCAGCCCTACACCAAGACTGTTCCACCTTATACCAATATCCGTGTCACATCACACGAACCACTCCAGTCCGTCCAAAGTAGCATCGCCACCACCCAGCAATTACACAACCTGCCAAGTTCCCCCCTACGCATGTCAGAACCAGTCACTCCTACCTCCCTAACCCACCCACCATGCAGGAAGAAAATATTTCATCAAAAAGAACCACAACATACAAACCCCTTCCTCGCCATCCGAACTATTGGCAATCCCAGCGGCGCAAACCAGGAAATGTCGATCATCCCAACCGGCGGTCATGGGTGGTGGTCACGTGAACGGGGCATGTATGGTGCCACTCGCGATAGGAGGCACATCAGCTACAACTTCCCCCCCTATCTCGAAATCCAATATGATATGTATGTCTATTTCCTCCTTATCTAGCATAAATACGCGTCCAACCCACCTGTCTCACCCAGAACCACCACCGTGACCCGTGCGTGTCTCGCCCCATCCATCCCATCTCCATGCCGAAGTAAGACAATAACACGGAGTGTCGTGAACCCGGATTTCGGGCCTCAGCAACTGAGCTGAGATGAGATCCCTCCTCCAGAGACGGGGACGGGGTATAAAAGGGGTTTCTCGGAGGAAATTTGTTTGATTGCTCGGCGAAAGAGAAAAATGTAGGAAGTCCTGGTAGGTCTTCCCTGGGACTGGGGTAATATGGGCCACATACACGATGAGGTGCCTGTTGAGCTGTCCCCGAGCGGCTTCTGGATTCTTTGGGGATGGGGGGTTGGAGGTGACGGGGGGTGCCGGTGGTGAGAAGGTATGCAGTGAGAAGTGAGAGCAGCGCCATGACAACAAGAATCGATAGTAAGAGCACCACCACAACCTCCGCATCCACACCCAGGAGGAGTCTCACCCACCCACATCCCCTCCTGAGCAGTCATCTAGGTCGTAGATGGAACCTTTCCAACAGAAAAAAATGTACTTGCGCACCTCAGCACATGCAAAGGCGCATTCTCACGCCATGATATAAGGGCAAAGTAGACGAAGGTGAGTAGTAAGTAGTGAATGAAGAAAAATCAATTTCTACTTCTTGAGTCTATCGTATATCCCTCCTCCCGGTGGCCTCTTTGCAATTTCCCCAAGACACGAGATAAAAGGAGTAAAACTCCGGATTCCACGCTCACCAGCTGATCTGAGATGACCTCCCACCGACGGGGAGGATGTATAAAAAGGGCTTCTACAGGAGGGGGGAGGGGGTTTTTTCATCAGCATGGAAGGAAGAAAATGCCAAGACGGTTGTCCTCTGGAACTAACTCGGGTCATATATGGCGCGTCTGATGAGCTTTTCCTCTGGCAGCTCCGTGCCGGTTTCAAGGCTGGCGTAGTAGATGGTGACGGGGTCGTGGCGGTGGTGAGAAGGTTTGTGGTGAGAAGAAAAGAGGTGGCAGCAAGCAATGCCGCGACAGCAAGAACCCGTATCACGAGAAGAAGGGGAGGTGAGAATACCACCACGACAGCAAGGGACTCACCATTCATATCTATCACATAAATTCCGTAGAAAGAGATATGTAAACGCAGTCACCGTCGTAAGAAAGGGGAAATCCACCGCCACAATATACACATAGGCTGACTCGAACTGAGCAGTGGATGAAGAAAGGAGGTTTCTGGAGAGTAGGTCTATCTTATACCATATCCCCTCTCCTTTCCTCTTCGCTCTTCCCACTTTCCCCTGGACACGAGACAGAGAGTAAAACCTGGATTCCCTGCGCAGCAGCTGAGCTCGCACTCCGCTCACAGACAAGGACAAGCATAAAACAGCCATATTGGAGGAAATTGTTTCAATCGCAAGGGAAGAGACGGCAGGCTACAAGATCAGTTTACCGGTTCTCTCCTGGAAATCTGGTATGGTAAATACATACTGCCTCGAAGGCATTTCAACCCCAGAACAACAAACGGTCCACACAAATGATGTGTCTTCTGAGCTCCCTCCCCCCTCCCTCCCAGCAGCTCCGTGTTGCTTTCAGGGCTGGTGTGCTGAACGATGATGGGGCCGTGGCGGTGATGGTGACGAGAATGTAAACGGTGAGAGTAATGTCGCAACAGCATACATATGTATCACAACTAAAAGGAAGGCTGTAGAAGGGTGAGAGGACTGCCTTCGTTATGAACCCCTACGATATGAACAATATGAGTTCCTCTAATTCCAGTAACAGCTAGAACATCCATTGAGATCCTCTGGCATAACATTGTATGATAGGATGAACAACCTCGTGATATCATATCGTGCCAGGAACAGCCGGACGATTGTCACAAATCTTGAAAGTAGTCATATTGTGCATATTCCAGGACGAAGAGCAGTCAAGAGGTTGGATATCTTCGCATCCAGTTTGGTCATATCTGCCACATCCACCATCCAGTAGAAGCTTCTGGGCGAGTGAGTGAGCAATCAATAATGCAAAATATCCAAAGTGAACAATGAACGAATAAAGACCAATCTGTCTTACGAAAAACGATAAAACCCCCCTCCCACCCCCTTATAAAACCATCACCCCCCGCCTAGATCGCTTAACCCCCCCAAGCGCCTCCCCCCTATAAAACCCCCCCCCCCCCCCCTTCCAGCGCTAGATCGCTTACTCCTATATAAACTCGCCTAAGCGCCCACCCTCCATAAATCAAACAGACGCCTGCCTTCATGGTCAAGCGGTAAGGCATAGATACACAACGCATCCTTGGGGGGGGATGTTTCGAATGACCTAGACCTCGGGTTCGAGCCCCGTTCAGCTAGGAGCCTTCTGGTGATATTTGTATTGAGCTTCGGCTCTGCAAAATAACGTCATCGGCTGTTCCATGATACATGTATATGTTCGTGGCTTGGTACGGTATGATTATATGATGCTTCTTGTTCATTTATGAATTGAAGATTCACCATTAGTACTTTACCTTTCATCTTTTTTTTTGGTCTTTTTTTGTCCTTTTTTGGTTCTTTTTTTTGGCCCTTTGGCGAAGGGGGGGGGGGACTGGCGCGTTCTCGCGAGGTTCTTTGAGCTTTCTTTAGCGGGGGGTTACTGGCATATTCGCCTGTGGTTCTTTGAGGCACCTTGGGGGGGTGTTTGGTAGGATTGGGAAAATAATCTCGTATTGGCTGGAGGGGTGCGAAAGCACCGACCTTCCGAATAATGCAGAATTCGGAGAGAGAGATATGCATAACGATTAGTAAAACTAGTTTTGAGACCTGCAATTCACTCATGATACTACAAATATATATATATGCTGCAATGCCTTGAGCCACTTTGGGTCTTGACCTGATTAGGAAACTAATCTCTCATTGGCTGGAGGTGTGGAAGTTGGCCCCCATGCGTTATTCAAGGCACTTATGTATACGAATTAGTAGAACTAGTTTTGAGAATACTGCCATTCAACTCATGACGCTGTCAGTGATTTGAATGATACAATAGGATAGCTCCGGTAAATCCTTAATATCTCCGTTAATTCCATGACTACCTTCCAACGTACGTAGTTTCTGTGATGTGAGAACAAGAGCATCTATAAGTATAAAGCAGCCTGTCTGCTCGTACCATAACACACTCCTCCAACTTCCATTCTCCCTATAACACCTGCCCTCAAACGTCATACCAGTTCCCCCCACACCAAATCAATTTCACTACCACAACCATGGCAGCAACAACCACGCATCCCGAGTTCAACGACCAGACCTCAGCGCTCGAGGTCGCCCAGGCATTCGCATCTGGGATAACAGGCAAGACTATCCTCATAACCGGCGTGAACAAGAATGGCATCGGTTTCTCCACCGCTGAGGCATTTGTATGCCTGTTCCCCCCTCCAAACTGACACTGACTAACTCCGCACCCACCCAGGCCTCCCAATCCCCCGCCCATCTCATCCTAGCCGGCCGCTCCCCCTCCAAAATCCAAGAATGCATCGAAGCCCTCAAGTCTTCCTACCCCACTGTCTCCTACCGGCCGCTAAATCTGGACCTCTCATCCCAAACCTCCGTCCGCGCCGCGGCCGCCGAAGTTCTTGCCTGGGAAGATGTCCCAACGGTGGACATCCTCGTCAACAGCGCGGGCGTGATGAACCTCCCCTCCCGCACGCTCTCAGAAGATGGTATCGAGATGCATTTCGCCACGAACCACATCGGGCATTTCTTGTTCACCAACTTAATCATGCCGAAACTGATCGCCTCTGCTGCCGCCGCTGGCACGAAGGGGGCGACGAGGGTGATCAATGTCAGCTCGCTGTCGCCAACGTTCGCGAGTATGCGGTGGAGTGATGTGAATTTCGATAAAGTGAATAAAGACCTGCCCGAGGCTGAGCAGCCTAATTATGATGTGCATCGCCAGTGGGGCACGGCCAATCCAGAGGAAGCGTCGTACTTACCGCTGGAAGGCTACAACCAGAGTAAAGTAGCCAACATCCTCTTCGGCATCGGGCTAAACGCGCGAGTCTTCGCCAAACACGGCATCCTAAGCCTCGGCCTCCATCCCGGCATCATCCAGACAGAACTAAGTCGTTCGACCTCAAAAGAAACTACTGAGGCGGTGGGAGCGTTGTTTGCAAGCGGGATGTTTAAGTTCCGCAGCCTGGAACAGGGAGCTGCGACGAGTTTGGTGGCGGCGCTGGATTCGGGGTTGAGGGGTGCGAAGGGGGGTGGGGAGGGGAGTGGGAGGGAGAATTGGGGGGCGTATTTGGTGGATTGTCAGGTTAGTGGGAGGGCGAATCCGTTGGCGGTTTCGAGTGCGGAGGCGGAGAGGTTGTGGGGGTTGTCGGAGGAGTTGGTGGGGGAGAAGTTTGTTTGGTAGGGGGTGAGTAGGGAGATTCGCAATGGATGGGAGACTGTTGTTAGATAGTTCAATGGACAATCCACTCTTTATACCGACCCTTCTAGAGCTAAAGTCCACGCCAAGCGACCTTGGTCCTCATGAACAGCATTGATCCACGGGAATTTGCTGACCCTATCATGAACTTCCGGCCAACTATCAATCCCCGTCCTGTTCGTAAACTGTTTGATCATTGGGGCGAGCCATAATCTGCACGGGTCATCCGCAAGCCAAATCCCACCAAGACACATGAGCCAAATCGCCAAATCGTCGTCGAGCTCTTGGGAGGAATCAAGGACTTCTTTCAGCCGCACAGTAACGAGGTCGTAGTCCATAATTCGTCGGCGGTCGTGTTGTAGGAAGAGGCTCATTGTATATATCACCAGCCCTATATGATATGCAGCTTCCACTAGGGATAGTGGCATGTCGCTCTTGAGAGGGCGGAAGTGGATCAAGCGTGAGCAGATCGAGACGAGAATCTCTTGGATGGTAATGAGTCCTAGATGTCCGTCCCTAGTAGAGTCATTGAGAACAGCAGCAATATCCAGGGCGTCCAGTAGTATATCCCGCAGATAGGGATCCAGCTTCTCACACTGAATTGGCGTAATATCTGAGATACGATTCCGCGCGAAGCCCTTGGATTTAAGCGTGCTCTGGACTTCTGAAAAACAGTCACGGAAAAATAACATCGGCTGCCCGGACTGAAGAGCGTACGTTATGTCGACCCTTCAAACCAGCGTCAGCATCTATTCCAGCATATTGACAGGGGGGGGACTGCGCACTTGCAAATCTTCAACAACAACGGCGGATTCCGCTCTAACTGCCCCAGTCCACCACGGAGCTCAACCATCTTCTTCAGACCCTCGTAATGGATCTCAGCTGCTCTGTCTTCTTTCCGAACCTGCTCTTGGAGGATGAGCATGAGGATGATTCCGATTGTAGTGTCTGATAATGCTTCTTCGCTCTCGAGCCTCTTGCGGATGAGAATGAAGGTTTGCGAGACATGGTAGAGAGCTTCTGATGAGGTGAGGTCGCCGCCAAGGAAGAATCCGTTGCAGGCTTCCATGAGGGCCATGCTGCAGTGGGATGCTGATAGTGTGGTTAGCTGGGAGCGGCTACTAAGGTTGGGATTAAAACTTACCTCCTTCATCAGTGAGCAGAACTCCCAGCCATTGTATCTTGGCTTCATCTGGAGAGATCCCGAAGTGGGAAGGGTACAGTTTCTCTATTATATGGTTGAAGACTGAGATCTCATCTTAGTGGTTATCTCGACGTTCTTTCCAGGTCGCGTAGGCTCACATTGGTTGACAACCTTGATTGAATGCGGCGTCAGCTCGATAGGGAACCTGAAAGTGAGAAATACGCTTCCGAGGTTCCTAGAGACCCTCATGGAAATTTCAGTAGGATCTTCTTCAACTTTGCGTAATCCCTGGGAGGTGCGCTGAGTAGCTGCCTTGTGACCGGGAGGAGGTAGCCAGCTAGTGGTGGGAGTAAGCCGCGACTTCCGGTGAACGGTCCGCCGTGCGTTCTTGCCTTTCATTACATGGCTGCGAATTGATTTCCTGGTAATGTTGTCAATATTTGCGCCATCTACGAACTGGAAGCTCTTCTCCATGGCGAGGTTGAGTTGCGTATGTGGCGCGCTTTTTCTTGAAGAAGCATGGTCGAGGAGAGATGGATGTTGGCGTAGGAAGGGTCCATGGAGTTAAGCTCAAAACTCCGTGTTTTACCCAAAGACGGAGATTCACACGTAATGATAACACTTTTGTTGTCTTTGTATATTTATATTTTATATTTTCTGCGCTATAATATAAATATGATGAGATATTCTATGCTGTTATAGGATATCTCATTCCACTTCTTAATGCAATAATCTAGGTTGTGGTGTTAGAGGTGCGGATCACAGGGGTCACATGATGGAGCTGTGAGAACTGTTGAATCTGTCACAGTTCCTACAGTTCCCCGCAGTCCCCTTTGGCACGACACCACTATATAAGTAGGGAGAGGCGGGGAGGATGCATCCCAAACTGTAAAAGATTATAGCTGATATAACTATCGACTGATTCGGGAGGCGTTGCAAGGAGCGTTAGTAGGGAGCGTGGGGAATTTTTGCAGGGAGCAGCGGGTACCTTATCCCCAGATTTGTACACTATAGAAAACGAAAGACAATTTATTTTCCTATTGCACGCGTGGCCTTTTCCACAAAGAATTACAGCTAGTCAATGCCTTATATTATCCATACCCTTCGATTTAGCCAAAATGAGAGAGGCGCTCCTTGAGTCCGGAACTAGACGTTAGCCGCCTAAATAAACTCTCGCCCCTGATCGGCATTGTCTCGGCATAGCGGCATTTGTGCATTTATCAGGATTCGTTTATACCCCGCATCAATATATAGGACTGTAGACCACGTAGATTCTTCGCAGCCGCCGGCAGTTCACTTGTACCTTGCTTGGAATAAAAGGGGTTCTTGGCGAATAGGGGGAATACAGTCACATTGTAGCTAGTTGTACAAAGAACAATCGGTTGTCATTACAAAGACTGGGCGCTGACTCTCCCCTGGAGGTTGGCGCTCTTACTATATAGATCTACAGTGTGGGGTACAGCCTAATATCTAGCCGATCCGGTTTATATTGTCACGTAATGCCCGTGACACTAGGCCGCGTCTTCAAGCCACTTAGATTATTCTGTAGGTCGAAAGCTTGTCTGGTAGATGTGCAGACACATGAATCTGCGCTCTAATTCCTAGTCGTTATACGCCTCAATATATAACGCCAAGCCGTAGTCTTATACCGGCAATTCAGGGTACTTACGAAGAGGCGTTTCAAGTAATCTAGAGTAGAATAGGAATGGAAACCAACTACCGGTTTCATACATAGACTTAGTGCTGAAAAATCCAGTATATAGTTTACACGCTATACCCCTAAGTTTAACCCTAGACATGGTTCCTTCTTAGGCTTTTTCAACGATACTGTTTTGTTCTTAGTGAAGATCGTTTCGTATATAACAGTGATCAGCGTGTATAACAGTGTCGTCTATAACAGTGATCAGCGGTATAACAGTGATTGGCGACATATCTTACCCCACACTCAGCCTAAAGATAAAGCTGCCATTGATCCGATTAACAGCACTGTAATAATAAGAAATGATCACCCGTTGTTATATATAAAGCTCTATCATATCTTCATAATATCTATCTCGCCACCAAGAGCTCCCAATACATTCTCCTCACACTGAATCCAATTTCCAAACCATACATTCGCCTACTCCAACATGCTTCTCAAGACAACAGTTGCTCTCGCCCTTGTAGGCAGCGTGCTAGCCACCCCTATGAAGCGCCAGAGCAGTTGCCCTGGCATCCACGTCTTTGGTGCTCGTGAGACAACAGCTGGTGCAGGATATGGCTCTTCGGCAACTGTCGTCAATGGCATTCTGAGCGCCAATTCCGGCGCAACTTCAGAGGCCATCAACTACCCTGCCTGCGGAGGCCAGTCTTCGTGTGGAGGCGCCAGCTACTCCCAGTCCGTCCAGGCTGGTTTTGCTGCTGTGGCAACGGCAGTCAATAACTTCAATAGCCAGTGCCCTGACACTAAGCTCGTGCTGGTTGGATATTCTCAGGTATGGCGCCCCTACTTTGGACTCTACACCTGACAATGGCTTTCCCGAAATGTGGCCATGTCAATCTTTTTTTGGTCCTTGCTTACGAGTTATAGGGAAGTGAAATCTTCGATACTGCGCTCTGTGGCGGCGGTGACCCCAACCAGGGCTACACCAATACCGCGGTATTGTTCAGCGCATCAGCCGTTACTCAGATCAAGGCTGCCATCTTCATGGGCGACCCACAATACGTCGCTGGCCTTCCTTACAATGTCGGATCGTGCGCAGCTGGTGGAGTAAGTATCATGCTCCTGCTATCCAGTTGATGAAGTGGCTAAAAGATATCTTTTAGTTTGACGCTCGTCCTTCGGGCTTCTCATGCCCAAGTGCTTCCAAAATCCAGTCCTACTGCGATGCATCCGACCCGTACTGCTGCAATGGCAGCAACGATGCCACTCACAGTGGCTACGGCGCGGAATACGGAGCCCAGGCCATCCAGTTCGTCCAGGGCAAGCTTTCGGCATAATCGCGTGTCTTGAGAAATCATTCAGGTAACGGCTGCCAGCAGCAATGGATGGGTTATTTGGTGACTGTAAATAGCTAAGCACCATAGTTGATGGAATTGTGGATAAGATAGCAGTGAGCTGTAAATACACAAAATATTGTTTTTGTACGAGCTGGAAATTATAAATTGTGGTTGTATTCGATATAATTCTTAAGATGCCAAAGTAGTTGTAGTGAAATGTTTTTATTTTTTTATCACTTTTATTTATTTCAAACTACAATTTGTATATTTAGTTATCATCTCATCTATAACATACCACAAAATTTAAATATGCCATCGCAATTCACAAGTCTCCGTACCCCTCCGAAATTCCCTAAACAGCCTCCAAAGCAAATACAGGAGCCTCAGTGCATTATGTATCCCAATAAGTTCCGAGAGTTCTCTCGGCGCCTATATAAATCCCGTCCACCACGTTCCCGTCAGTCTAGATAGATCACGTTACCTCCCCCACCAACAGCCATCGGCAACACCGCCATCAGCACAACCTGTTTCCCCAACCCACCACTCACCCGGCGATAACGGTCGGCGTTAAGCCTCCCATCCCCCATTCCCTTCCCCCTAACTCGCCCATCACTGGTTACTGTCGTTGTAGTTGATAATAAACCGTAGAATGACTCACCTCCATCCCCTCTTCCTACAACAAACTAAAACATAAATCACTTTTCCGGCGCCTGCAGCAAAAATAAGAGGGGACGTCATCACGTACCATATGCAATCTTTGCCCACCGACCACCTGCCCGCTATAGGATTGGCTGAGTTACTCCCGTAGCTGCTGTCGTGCGGGGATCGGGGGGATTCCTGATGGGGGATCCTGCTGACAAAGGCAGCCACGGTGGAGGGACGGGACGCTAAGGCGTTGGGGGCCTGGCGCAACAGTTGGTGGTAAGTGGGGATTGGAGTGTGGGATTGAGCGATCTGACGGGTTGTCGTGGTGGGTGTGTGTGGGCGCTGAGCTAACGTTGACGACCGCTGTGTTGTTGGAGGAAGAGTAGGGATTTCGATCTTTCTTTCTCTTACTACTCTTACGATTCTCGATATTCGGCATCTAAGATCCTATTTACGGCGTTTACGAGGTTATAGGCTCAGGCAGTACAGCATCGAAAGGGACGGGCGCATACGTTTTAGACCCTGCGAGGCACGATAAGAGAGTGGAGAGGAAACGTAGCGCATCTGCCTTGCGCCCGCACTGCCCACAGCTGCAACATTTGTCGCGCGATTTATACGATCGAGAAAGCTCATTCGTTGTACACCGACTATAGGCCTCATCACTGTGCGCCATAGATACAGCATCCGCGTATATCTACCTACGACCTGAACGAGAAAGTCACCACACAAAAACAGAAGATGTCGCCGACGCCCCCTTCGACGGGGTCGTCCACGGGGAATTCTCCGGATAATCAGTATCGCGTGGTGAGGAAGAGGAATAGAGTCCCATTGTCATGTGCGCCATGTAGGCATAAGAAGTGCGTTTTTGCCTCCCCGCTGTCTCAGGTCCCTCTTTGACCCCTCATTCTTCATTCCCCTTCTACCTCTCCCCCACCCCACTTCCACAGTATTTTGGACAGAGACTAATCCGCCCACCAACAGACTCAAATGCAACCGCTCGATCCCCTGTGAGAACTGCATCCGCCGCGGTGACGCCGCCGGATGCGCCTACGCGGCTCCAGGCCCGCGTCGCAAAGCTGCTCCCGCCGGCTCCTCACCAGACGACATGCAGAATCGCATCGACCGCCTTGAAGGGCTTGTTCTCTCACTGATGACGAACGGCTCGAGTGCACCAGGGCCGACAGCAGCGGTGGCGGCGGTGGCGAGCGAGAGGAGCGGGAGTACGAGCACTAGTACGGCGGTGGATGATGGGGAGATGGAGAAGATTAAGGAGGAGGAGGAGGATGGGGAGGGGGAGGAGGGGGGGGAGAGTGATGTGGATGCGGTGGCGAATTCGTTTGGGGTGTTGAAGGTGGATGCGGAGACGGAGAAGACGATGTATATTGGAGATTCGCATTGGCACCTTGTGCTATCTGATGTGAGTTCTCTTTTCCTCCTATTATCAGCGCTTTTCTCAGCGTCAAGGCGCGCTGGTTACGGTCAACCCGACCCCCCTTATCTGCGCTTTGGCTCTGCGACAAGTTGCGCTGGTTACGGTATAATGAAATAGAGCTGACGATGACCAGATCGCGGAAGTTCGCAATTACTTCCATAATCACAAACGCGAGCTCGATAACCAGTACAAAAAAGTTAATGAAACGAGCGCCGCGCGCTGGATCCCGGATTTCATATTCCAAGGGCTGGCACCCGCGACGGAGGTAGAGCTGCGCGCAGGCCTGCCGCCTCGCGCGAAGGTTGAGAAGCTCATTGCGCGCTTCTTCAACTCGCTCGATCCGTTTGTGCAAATGCTGCACCACAAGACGTTCCATGAGCGGCTCGAGGCGTTTTTTGTGGACCCGGGGAGCCAGAGCTTGGCATGGATTGGGCTTCTATATGCAACGCTGACGCTGGCGATGCTGAGTTATAGTAAGGTTGGGGATGAGCCGCCGGAGTGGAAGGGGCGGACGAATGAGCTGGCTGCGGAGTATCGGGGAAGGACGGTTCAGTCGCTGGCGACGTGTGATTATACAAGGCCGAATGTGTATACGGTTGAGACGCTTGTTCTATATGTACATGCGGAGTATAGTAGTAGACTTGATGTCGATTTCGGGCTGTATCTCGTTGTGGGCACAGTCGTCCAGGTTGCGATGAGAAGTACTCCTCCCTCACCCTCTCCCTGCAGAAAAAATAAACTAACAACTCTCTCAGTGGGTTACCACCGCGACGCCTCACAATTCACCAGCGTCTCCCCCTACGAAGCCGAGATGCGGCGCCGCGTGTGGCTCATAGTCCGCCAAATCGACATTATCTTCTCCGCACAACTCACCCTCCCCAACATCATCAAGTCCTGCGACTGCGACACCCAACTCCCGCGCAACATCTTCGACGACGAATTCAGCACCTCTTCCACCTCCATCCCCCCCGCCCGTCCCCCCACCGAAGCAACACCCATGTCCTCCATACTCGCCAAAGGTCGCCTCGTCCTCATGCTAGGAGCCATAATCGAAGAAACACAATCCGTCTCCGGACCCCAAGCCTCCTACGACACAATCATGAAGTGGGACGCCCGCATCCGCTCCGCGCGCATGACCATGGAACCACACCTCCGCTTCCGACCCCTCGAAGAATCGGCTCTCGACCCCTCCTCGCTCATCCTCCAGCGCTTCTACATCGAAGTCCTGCACCAAAAGACTATCTGTGTCCTCCATCGCCGCTTCATCGCGCGCGCTCGCACGAATCCCCGGTACATGTACTCGCGCCGCGCATCCGTTGATGCCGCCATGGCACTCCTCCGCATCCAAGCTACGTTGCACCGTGAAGCCCAACCAGGCGGCCGGATCAGCGAAGTAATGTGGCGTCTCACGGCCCTTCAAAAGCACGATTTCCTCCTGGGCGCCATGATCGTCTCCCTCGACCTCAACCACGACCGCGGTGGCGGGTCCCACACCTTCTGGACTGCGGAGCAGCGCGCCGACATGTTAGCATCCCTCGAAACCGCGCTGGCGATCTGGGAGGGCGACCAGGCGGCCAGTATGGACGCGTATAAAGGCGCCAAGGTACTTCGGATTATGGTTGATAAGCTCAAGGCGCAGCAGAATGAGGTGAATCAGGGGGTCGATGAGGAGATGCATCCAGAACACTCGGCGGCGATGACGCTGGGGATGCTGTCGAGTGGCGGTGTTGCGGCGCCGCCGGCGTTCGTGGCGCCTAGTCCGGGGAGGTGGGGGGAGGGCTATGGAGGGCCTATGGAGGGTGTGGCGGGGGGTGAGTTGGGGCAGTATTGGGGGGTTGGGGGAGGGGCGAGTTTGACCGACTTGCCTGATAATTTGGACTGGGTGAGTTTGAATCCGCAGCACGGAAATTTTTATATTTTATCAGCGGTGGTTTGCTAACTGTACTGTTATTAGGCCGCTTGGGACCAGTACGTTCAGATGGGCGGCGCTGTCGACCCTAACCTACCATACTTTCCGGGCGTGTACGATGCCAATGCGCCGGAGATGCAGATGGATCCCGCGTCCGGCACGGCCTTTGGCGACGGCGTCTTCATGGGCGCACATACCCCCGGTAGAGGGTAAGGGGCTTATCTTCACCGTTCATACTTTGCAAGTTCCCAGCTGAGAAGCGGGGATTTATATTGAAGAGGCGCTGGATAGATGGAATGGGATAGGATGAGATAGGGATGTAGACAAGCAGGGTCCCGGACATAACGGATTCCCTCTTGGTTCCCTGATAAGATGACCGGGTGTGCGCGGTCTTACGGCGTTTATTGGGTCGGCTGGCACGGCTGGCTGGGGTAAGTGTATTATTACTACGAAACGGAAGGATTGGGAAGGGGATTTCTCCACACTTGGGCGAATAAAATGGGAATATATGGGAAACGGGATGCAGCTGAGCATGGGATATTTACTGGGATGAAGAGTGGGCTGGGATTATGGTACGTGGATGGCAGGGGAAGAGTGATTTATGGGGATTTTTTGATGGCTTATTTGCTATGGGGAAAGCGGGGGCGGGGAGGGAGGGAGGACGTAATAAGCTTACTAGCTAGAGCAGATGGCAGAGTTGTAGATTAGGTGTATGGAAATATCTCCTCTTGCAGGCGGCCGTGCCATTTGATAGGAGAGTGAGTGTGATGTTCATGAGCTCTCAAGTTGGCGGTGGCCATCTCAGCGAGGGAATCGGTGTATTGCACTCTTCAATTTCAAGAGTAGGTTGCTGAACGCATCTTCAAGACGAGTAACACAATTTTCATATAGCTGCAGCTACACTACTAACAGCCCTGGTCCTCCATTTGCTTCGCCACCTGCCCGCCTACTTTCACCCCTATCTCAACTTCACATCCGCGACTTAAGCATCGCAGCAGCCAGTCTCAATGCAAAGAATGAAGCAGGTCGCCTGGCTGATACCGCAGTTGTGGTCAGGAGGGCATGGGATATCTAATTGATATTAGGATTCTGGTCTACAATAGGATGAAGAGGGGGGGGGGGGGGAGGGTGGTGCTCACCGTTCCAGCAGTAGTCCTCGCACGCAGCGCAGTCGTCGTAGGCGCATGCGCGCTCGACGAGGGGAGAGGCGGCGGAGGTGTCGACGGGGGAGGCGAGGACGGTGGTGAGGACGGCGGAGAGGCCGAGGAGGATGGTGGTGAACTGCATGATTGCTTTGGGGTTTGGAGCTTGTAGTGGTAGTGTGAGCTATTGAGTGGATGAGGAGGTTGGATATTGGAAAATGGGGGAGGAGAAGGGGGGATTTATAGACTTTTGGAGATAGGCCTTGATAATTACCTATCTACGAACACCGACGGAGGTTCAGAACTTGCTTTCTTTTTAGCTTCAGCTCCGTACGGTTCCCAACGGCCAAAAGAGGCTCAGGGCGTCTTGACGACTCCCAGCGGCCAAGGGAGATTAAGCTTACTCCGTTCTAGCATAGTTGTTTATGCCTAAATAGCATTAAACACTATAACCATAAAAGATAGCAATCGCCAGGATTTTTTGTCATAAAAACCAACTCTCAGACATCACTGCTTGTAAGCTGACAAGGAGAGTCAAAAAATCCCACCAATAAGTTATGATATCGCAGGGTTCGTTTGCCCCGAAGGATTCCACTACATGTTTCGCTGGGATATCCCAATATACCAGTATATTGCATGCGAACATCACTTCTCAAACCGCCAAACCGATGACCAGCATCTCTTCCTCGCAATCTAAACCTCTAACCAGCCCCATGTCGTGGTGATAACAAACAAGAAAATAACCTCGCCTCCACAACCTCCTAGTGCGGCAGTTTACCGCCCTCCCGCCCCCTCCGCCCCACCAAAAGCACCAGCACCCTTCTAACTGGCTTCCAAGCGCCACACGAGCACAACTACCCCTCCATCCACAACCCCTCCATAGCGAAAACAACAACAACCACCACGAGAGCCATCACAGCAACCCGCGATGGCAGATACGGAAACGGCACCGCTTGAGCCACAGGCTAGACATATTGTGTATTGTGGCGGTATGTCCCTTGCTCCCTTTCCTTGTCGCGTGTACGTAAACTGACGTATGGATAGTGTGCACGCTGCCACCTGAGGTATGGACGAACCCCAGCAACCCCTCCTTCCACTCCTAGCATTTTGCAGCATCGACCGCGGAGACGGAGACAAGGCTGTTGAGACGGGAGACGGGATAATGCCGAGAGAACCGGGCGTGCAGGATATGCTGACAAGTGTGGTGGAATAGTACTGCGAGTTCGGCGGCACGACGAAGAAATGCCAGGAATGGCTTGAGGATAACCATCCCGACATGTCCGAAAGGATTTACTCCGCCGGTACGTCCTCCCAAATCCCTACTCCATCTCTCCCCACATTCTCCACATACCCCCAGCTTTTCAGCTCTCAACATACCCTTTCTACCCTACCCAAGTCCACAAGCTAACCCCCCCCTCCCCAGATGCCCTCGAAGCCGCAACCTCCACCCTCTCCATCGACGCCCTCAAGCGCGCCACAAAGGACTCCGCCAAAAAAGCCGCCAAAGCAGCCCAAGCGGAACAAAAGCACGCCTCCGCCCTCGCCGCCTCCCGCATCATAATCAAGCGCGTCGAGCGCAACAAGCGCAAATACGTGACGGCGGTATCGGGTCTCGAAGCCTTCGGACTGGAGCTGAAGAAGGTGAGCAAGGATTTCGGGAAGAAGTTCGCGACGGGGAGTAGTGTTACGAAGACGGCGAGTGGGGGGGAGGAGATTGTGGTGCAGGGTGATGTGAGTACAGAGATTGAGGACTTTTTGTTGGAGAAGTATGGGGATTTGGTGCCGGGGGATAATATTGAGTTGGTGGAGGATAAGAAGAAGAAGGGGGCGGGCGCGGCGCCCGGGCCGTAGGTGGGGGGAGGTGATCCTGGGGGGGTGGGGAGGGGGTAGATAGAAGAGGAGGCGAATGGAATTTTGGATTGGGTATAGGATCTAGGCTTTCAGGTTTACACGGGCTGCGATGCGGTGAAAGATATGTACTAAATGGGACTAGATGTATTGTAGGTCCCAAGAACCATGCCTTCTTGATTTACTCCGTCCTCTCTCCCTTTCCCCGTTACCCTCTCAAACTGTCATTCTGCTCCTCCCAGCCATTTCTATTCCCTCTGTCCCATCTATCCTTACCCCATGCTCCCTCACCGTCATTCTTCTACTCTCCCCGCCTTTAATTTGGAGTTAGTAGAGCGTACAGTGACAGAGAAATTTTTAGAGAGGAAGGAACAAATTTATTTTCGCTGATCCTATGTTTCACATCCGTTGAATTCTGGCCATAATGCCCTTGATCATTAACTCCATGTCCCAAACGCCTGCCGCTAACCCAGTCAAAAAAACACAAAGTCGTATAGTCCCTTATCCAATATCCAATATATCCCTTTCCATCCATATCCCATCCTCTTACGCATCCAATTGCCAAGCCTTCGACAGTCACTATTTGCATAACCAAGGCGAGAATCGGCGGATGACAAACTGCAACCCACCGAGGTGGGGAATCAATGCCATGTCCATCTCGAGACGCCGTCGATGGTAGACTACAACCCACCTCAACGAGGTGGAGAATCAATACCATCGTGGCGACTTGGGCTCTATGCCTCCAGTAAGTGTCGTTTGACCGCAAATGACGAGTATCGATTGGTTGGTGTTGTCTTGTACAAAACAACACCAACCAATCGATACTCGTCACATTCAGCCCATGAAGTGCTCCTCCACCAAGCCCAGAGGCTGCATAACCCCAACACCCTTACGCAGCGCCTCTATTCCTTAGAACCCTCCCAGCTGGCGCCGGTCTCGACGCAGCAGGCGCAGCAGCCGTCTTCTTCGCACCCATGCTCTTCAGAGCCCCCATAACCGTCCTCTTAGCCGGCTCCTTCTTCGCCGCAGGGGCCCGATTGACAATCGTAGTCCTCGCACTCGCATCGCTCGATTCACTGCTATTGCTCGGCCTGCCTCGACGTGCTCTCGGCGCGGGCGCTGCAGCAGCTACCGGTTTCTTTGGCCTGCCCACAGCGGATGTCCCTGTCTTCGAAGCTCCGGTCGCCGCCGCGCGGCTCGATTTCGCCTTCTCAACCATGTTTGTGAGGTAGCTTGCTCCTCCGCCAGGAGGCAGTAGCTTGACCGGTGACGCCGGACGTGCTAGGTTGGTTGGGGGACGGATGGGGGATCGTGGCTGTGGCGCGTTGCGGGAGTTTGCAGAACGGGGAGAGAGGACTTGGTCGGCTTGTTTGGTGCGAGAAGCGACGCGGGGTGCTGGTGCGGCCTTGGTACGCTTCTTGGGGTTGGAGAGGTCTTCGTTTTCTTTGTCTATCATGTCGCCGCTGGAGATTGTTAGTGGTTTCTTAAATACCCAGGGTAGAGCATGTTTACCTGTGGCGTTTCAGTTGGCGCATGGGTGAGGGGCTGTTGCGGGCATTTCTCTGGTTCTCTTGGAGGAGATTTCTGGATGGCGATCCCATATTGCCACCTCGTGCGGTCATCCCTGGTAAGATGGCATTGCTCTTCGCCTCGTTGTATTTGACAAGGAGGTCGCCCATTTTCGCCTTGCGGAGTCCCGTGGGAATGCGGTTGACTCTGATCTCAATTCTGGTACGAAGGCCTTGCGCTTGAAGCATGTATTGAGCCCTAAGCTTTCTGGCGCGCTCGGTGACTATGGGCATTCGTCAGTAAAGTCCGGAAGCCAAAGGCGCTCATCTCATCATCCGTGGTTTGAAACTTACTCTCGAGTTGAAGGTTATCAAGCAGCGCTTGTTTTTGGTTCGCAGTGAGCCCCCTTGGGGCCTTCTTCGTAGGGCTCCGCCTTATTGGCGTCCTCGTTGGTGTACTTGACTTTGTTGGTATGGTCTGGGGAGGCGCTGGGAAATCCATTGCATCGACCGAAGACTCCGACTCTGTTGACTTTCCGTGCTTTCGCTGGCGCGTAGGTGCCATCTTTTGGTGTGTAGTTGATTTAAATTAAACCCGGTGAGCAAAATATTCGAGCAATAAGGCGCGTGAATCGACTGAGCTTCTGTAAACAATTGTGGATTGGTGGGTTATTGGGGTCCTGATACAGGAGTGTAGGAGATTCGCGAGGTAAACAAACCCCGGAGCTTGTAATCGTGACGGGGGACGGAAGGCACAAGCGAGTTCGTCAGCTACAAGGGTGGTCCACCTTGCCTGGAGCCGCAACATCAGACAGCTCTATTCACAACCCCAACAACCCAAGCTCTCTCCAATAACACAACCGCAAGATAATATCAACAAGCGATATTACATTAAGATTCTACTTGTCAAATACCTGATATAGCTCATCTCACTTTCGCCTGGAACAAACCGCCAGAATGGTTCTTGAAGCAGTGATGGTGGTGGTGGACAACAGTGAGAGCAGTCGAAACGGAGATTATACGCCCACACGATTCGAAGCGCAAGCCGATGCCGTTTCTATGGTCTTCTCAGCTGTCACACAAGGCAACCCGGAGTCGTCAGTTGGCCTGATGAGCATGGGTGGCAAGGGCCCGGAGGTCTTGGTGACTTTGACGACAGACCACGGAAAGATCTTGGAAGGGCTTCACAGGACAAAGAGCAAGATCTCAGGGACATCACATTTGGCAACTGGCCTTCAAATAGCAGGTGTAAGTTTCGCCCCTCTCGCATCTATCCGCGTTCCGATCTAACCTGTCCTAGCTTGCACTCAAGCATCGCCAGAACAACACACAACGCATGCGCATAATTGTATTCACCTGCTCCCCGATCGCAGAAGATGAGAAGAGCCTCGTCAAGCTGGCCAAGAAAATGAAGAAGCACGCCGTATCGATCGACTTCATTGCATTCGGTGACATCGATGATGACGTGACCAAGAAGCTCACAGCCTTCAACGAGAACGTCAAGAGCGGAGAGGGGTCCCACCTGACCATCATCCCACCCGGACCAGGTCTGCTGAGCGACCAGCTCATCTCCTCCCCAATTCTCAACGGCGATGGATCGGGCGGTGGTGGAGCAGGAGGTGGTGAAGGCGGAGCTGGCGCCGGAGGTTTCGAATTCGGCTTCGACCCATCTGCAGACCCTGAGCTCGCGCTCGCGCTGCGCATGAGTATGGAGGAGGATGAGGCGAGGCAAAAGCGCCAGAGGGAGGCGGAGGCGCAAAAGAACGAGGCTATGCCCGGGATATCAGAAGAGAATGAGGAGTCGAAGCCTTTGCTGGATAATAACGGGGAGGCATCCGGATCGGGGGATAAGAAGGATGATAAGAAGGATGACTCGGATAAGATGGATACTACATAGAGTAGACGGTATTTCTATGGGCATTGCAGGTGGCGTTCGGCATGTACTTTAGAACTGATATCATATGAATGGAGGATGGCTAGGCGCTCTGATCACCTCTGTGGATTGATCCCTTGCAGTTCCCAATCGTTTTGCTATTCCACCTTTACCGTATAGTCTATAATAGTATCCTCGTTCTACTTTGTAATCCCTTATGATCCAGCCTCAACGCCAAGAATCCCCAACAATCATCACCCCTTTTCCCACTCCACCACCCCCCTACTTATGATTCAACGGCCTCACATACCCCACCAGTTTGCGATCAAACACCTCGCACCTAACCGGATTATCGACCTGGTAAAACGGGTTCTTCATCACGTAGTCCGCGTACAACTCATAGATCTTCTTGAGGATCGAATCCACATTCTGCTGCGTCGGCTCCGTGAATATCAGAAATTTGGTCCCCGTCAGCGTCTCAAAGCACTGTAGCCGGAAGTTCTCCGTCTCCAGGACTTCGATGCCTGAGGGCGGTTCTGGACGGTCGAGTAATGAGCCGCGGGGGGCGTTGTGTTGTAGGGGGTGTAAGCGGGTGGTGAGGGCGTGGACACTGCGTGGGTATTAGCTTACTGGAAATATATACTGTGAAGACGCCAGGAATTGAGTAGGAGCGACATCGTTGAGGGGAGGAAGACGAGGCGTACCTGTGAAACGTGCCGGCGAGGATAATGTATTCGTTCGTGCTGAGCTTCGACAGCCCCTCCGCGAAATCACGCTGATAGATCAGACTACCAGCCTTATTGACAATAAAAACCGCAAAAACGACCCTATTCTACTCGTAAGCACTGCACTTCCACGATATCCTGCTGTCCAAGTGTGATGGGGGAAGGGGGGGTCCTACATAGCAACGGCTTGACCGACTCCTCCGGCCCGCTCACGCTCCCAACGTACGATTCAACTCCCGCAATAGCTATTACGAGCTCTTCCAACAGATATAATATCCGATCATTAGAATGTCGTTAGTTTCGTGCATTCATAGAGTGCTCCTGGTCAATCGGCGCATGGCGTGGGAGCTACTCGTCGTTTGGCGATAGAGGGACCACCTACCGCCGCGTCTACCCCAGATTTCGGATCCCGTTTGCAGGGATTAAATCTCCCAGCCTCACTACAACAAGATAAAGAAACAACAGCCCGCTTGCTCCTACCACACGCCTCCCACCTCCCCACCACTTCCACTTCACCTCACGTCTCTCCTTCCCTCTTAGCAACTACAACAAACCGTCCACGGAAAAACTATTCACCTGGACCCCAACACAACCCTCAATCCACCCCGACCGAACGAACCCCTCCACCCCGCCCACCATGTCCACCAACGCCGCGCAAACGATGCGCAAGCGCGCACCCCCCCAGGGCGACGAAGAAGCAGGCGCAGAGCTCAAGCTCGGCGAGTTCCAGGACGTGGACGCGCTGACGCACTCTGAGGCGGCGCTGGTCATCAATGCCCTCGTCGCGAAGCGCAAGATGGATAAGGATTCCAAGCGTGGCAATGATAGCGAGTGCGTCTCCCCTCTCATTCCTTACCCACACTCCTAGCTCCTCCCCGAAAAGACAGGGAGAGGGAAGGAGGCGGATGAACAGGGAACATGGGCTAACATAGTTGCTTCACAGGATGCTCAACAAGACCCTCGAATACCTCGACCACTTCGCCCGCTTCAAGCGCAAAGAAAACGTCGAAGCCGTCGAGCGCCTCCTCTCCGCCCACCCCGAGCTCGCCAAGTTCGAGCGCGCCCAGCTGGGGAGTCTGTGCTGCGAGCTGGCTGAGGAGGCGAAGACGCTGGTGCCCAGCTTGGCGGACAAGATCAGCGATGATGATTTGCAGGAGTTGTTGAATGAGATTAATAAGCACAGGGGGTACGATGGGTAGATGCTATGGGTGTCGCCTGTCTTTGGGTGTGCGGAGAGGGGATGTGGGAGTGAAGGGGGGGAGATGGGGGGGGTGAGATGGTTAGGGAGGCGGTGCGAGCGATGGGGGTGCGGATTAATGCTGGAGTTTTCTTAGGGGTAGGTAATGAATGCATGGCATGGGAGGTGTTGGCGTTTCCAGACTGGCCGGGGCGGCTTGTGTGCTGATCGACGACATACCGACATACTAGATTGTCTGGGTTGAATACGGGTAGCAAAATTGTGGAGGAACTTTATGAAAACGAAATCTCAGGACAATGACAATGCTTCAGAGACCAATTTCATTCATGGTATATTCAAACATCGTGTGATTTGTTTTCGTACAAAGACATCTAACCATCTAATATGCATATGCTCCCAGTAATGCACCAAGTATAACGCCCCTATCCTTTGCCCGTTTCCATTTCCCAATATTTCCCATTCTCCCATATCCCATATCCTATTTCCTAACCCCCACTCAAGTAGCAGGATGCCAATTCGCCCACGTACAACTACACCCCGAATCCCCCCCATCAAACCCTCCAAGCGCCGCATTACTACTCGTATCAAACGCATTCGGCGCCTGGTTCACTAACGTCCCCCCAAAACCCCTAAACTCCGGCCTAACCTTTCCACTCCCGGCCACCACCTTCTCCCTCTCATCAATCTCATAACAAAACACCCCCTTCTTCGTCGGATCGCCACCGTGCCGATCAGTCGTAATAGTAATTGGGTAGGGGAACTCCGAGTTATCCTGACCTAGAATCGTGGTGGTGACGGTCGACCCGCTGCTGCTGGACGGAGTCGTCGAGTTGAGCAGCACAGCGTTATTGGCATCCTTTCTCGTCCACATCTGCACTAAAAACCGAGTCTGCGACCATGTGCATCGGAAACGCGCTTCGGATTCGGCGCAGCCGCCGTTGAGATCAGCTGGCACCTCACCATCGCCCAAGTTCGTTTCATTAAGTAAAGCAGTCGACTTGAGGAAGATAGAGCGGTTGAAGTAGGTGTAGAACCCGTAGTGTTCGGTTGGCATCCCACGGTCGAAGAGCCGGAGGGGCTGCTGCTCGGGTGTTGGGAGCAGGTTTGCAGGCGCGGCAGTGCCGTCGGCGTTCAGCTCTGGGGCAGGGATCGATTTGCCGAAGTCGGGGAATTGGCTGGTCGAATTTTGGGTTTCCTGTCTTGTTGATAGTTTGGTCGAAGCTTTGGACGTGTTCTGGGGATTGAGGAAGGTGATGTAGAATGGTGTTCGTTCCCCGGATTTGTTGTCAGATACAATGCCATCAGTTGTATTTCCCAAGAAGCCTTGCTCTGCGATGGTAGGCGCTGCAGGCGAGGATGAGAACGTGACTGCTTGCCTAGCCTTCAGGGCCAGGCGCTTCAAGAACTGACTGGCATTTACTGCGTTGCCAGCAGATCTTCGACTTGGTGGCCCAGTTGGGCCGCCCCAGGTCGCGTTTGCAGCGCTGCTGTTATCCCACTGGATAAGAAGCTTCAGCTTTGGCTGCTCTGGCTTGTTCGGTGCAACGGACGCTTGAAGTTCTTTCGGAAGAGCGCAGCTCCAGACGGTCTTTGGGTACACGCAGCCTGTGTTAGCCACATTGTTTGCTGTAGATGATACCATTGAGACGCCAGTGTATATTGGTGGAAAAACAGTTAGGTTAACCCACTGCGACGGAACCTCAATATTTGGAGTGGATCTGTGCAGCTGAGTCGCAAGTGTGACAATTAATATCGTCAATCCAATCAGCGCAAAAAGTACACCAAGCCAGCATCTCCTTCGCTTTCGACCCTCTGGACCGGTTCTTCCATAGCAGCCTCTATTGGAAATGCATCCTCGTCCACGCCAGAGTCCACCTGCTTTGTGGGCTACGACTTCTTCCTTCTCGTGTCTCCGACGTTTGGCATCAATTTTACGTGCCTTTTCTGACGCTATCTCGAGATCCACTGGGTTTACCATTCGGTTAACTGTTGGCGGTGGCAAAGTCGGATAACCTGAATTTAGGTTGATGACTCTTCGTGTAGCTGGGGTCAACGAGACATCCGTCAGTGCAATAGCGCCGGTTGATGACATTGCTTGTTGCAGACCAGGGGAGAGCGGTCCGGGAGACTGAGGTTGCTGGGCAAATGAGCTATGGTCAGGTGGGTAGACAGCTGCATATTTAGGAAACCCCGGCCTTGGTGGAGAGTATGGCGGAGGAGCAGCAGGAGTGACGACCTTTGGCGCGTTCTCTGATGGCATGTGGGTCACTACGGTTGTGCTGTTCATGGCTGGCGGCGCGGTGTTTGAGCTTCGGGGAGGGGTTTGCTGGTTGCCAGTGCTTGTAGACGCAATCGAACGATCCACGGACGTTACTGATGGATCATCAAGCATAAATGGAGCTTCTCTATCAGCAGGACTGAGAATCGAGCTTCGGTCTGACCGCACTGCCAGGGACTGATCTCTTTGAAGCTCACGCGTTCCAGTGTTTTGGTCCACATCCAGATTTTGCTGTGGGCGATTCGCAGTTGCTGCGGCCCGAGTGCTGCGTGAGAGGGTCAACGGAAGTGTCCCGTATGACTCTTCTGCTTTGTAGGTATAATTCCCATCCTTGAACTTTGAGTCTGTTCCATCCCACTTGGGGGTTCCATCAATGGTATTTCGATTGTCCCACCAGTCATCGGACGCGATGGTAGTTGAAGACAAAGGTGATTTTGGTGAAAGAGCCTTCTCCCAAAAGCGGAAGTCGCCGTGGCCACTTTTTGTGTCAGGTGTCGCGATATCCGGAACTGGAGAGCTTTCTCCTTGTCTCGCAGTTTGTGGAAAGTTCACCGTATTGGATCGGGCTAAAAACGGCGAGAGAATGGTGTTCCACCAGCCAGTCGACGTCCTACGGTCATTCGGTGAAAGCATGCTCTTGGGTCTCTTCTCACTACCATCTGATCCGGATCGATTTTTCCTTGTTAATATATGTTGCTCATCCTCTTCCAAAATAGCACCCGTTCCTATTCTGAGTTTTTTGGGCCGAGCAGAAAGAACCTCATCATCATCATCGTCTTCAGCGAAAATAGTACCGACTGATTCTCTTCCAGCTCTTTGGCTCTTTAAAATAGATTGCGATATTTGAGGCATGGGTGGGATTTCTTCTTGTTGGTTTGAGGTATGAGAATAACTGGCTGGTCTTGAGTATACACTTGATGCAACTCTCCTTGACTGTGGCGTCACTGTGTTTGCACTGATTGGTGACCAATATGACACCTCGGCTGGTGTGATCACGATGACTGGTGTCTCTGGAGCATTTTCTCTGGGGGTTTGTGATTCGTAGCAATTTAGAATATTCGAAGTATCTGAGCCAGCAGTCTGTGGGCTTGTGATATGTTGTTGCAGTCTAGCTGACGGTATCGATATTCCAATAAATATGGGCCTGTCACTCGGGGATAGATCACCTTCCATAGTCAGAGAAGGAGGCTTTAAATCTTTTTCCCTGCGGTTGGCAAATCCAGGAATCGGATCAGCCTTTGGTGCGGCGCCATCATTAGAACTGCCCTGGTGATCGGGGGTTTGTTGCACCGCTGCTGAAGGATTTGGTGCATTGCCAAGGAGGTTCTTCCAAAACCCCCCATTGTTTGGAGGAGCCGCTCGACTCTCAAGAGATCGAAGAGCAGCCAGATCCACAAACCGACCAGCGTCCGCCGCAGGCAACGGACCAGCCGCATTTGTTTTTGGTTGTGGGACTGCTGGAGTGAGGGCTCGATGGCGTGCGACATTCGTGTTAAGCTTGATGCCGGCCTTCTCGTTCTGTTTCTTTTGACGCTGCCTTGACTTTTCTCTCGTCGGCTTGATTACTGAAGACCGCCTTACTGACTTTCGGGTCTTCATCTGGGGCTTCTGGGGCATCGGCGGTGCGGGTAAGTTAGAAAATGTCGGCCATTGTGTCATGCGAGATACATCTGATTTGTCGTCTGGGAAATTCGCATCACGGTCGTTCTCATCAAGAGATTCTTCATCCCAATCCAGCTCATCAAACGGAGTATCAAATGGGTTGCTTTGGCTGTCGCCATGTGAGTTGGCGCCATGCTTTGGCTGAGCGGGAGCCACTTGTAATCGGGCAGTGTTTGACATATTGGCCTTGGTTTCCAAGTATATGATCGTTCGAATAACGGGTTGAGTAGCTATGGAAGCTATTATCGGAGAAAGGCAAGGCTTCGGTGGAGTAAGGGAAATATATTGTGTTGGTGGTGTTTGTTGTTATTGCAGTGAATGTATGTGAATCGATGTGAGTGATGCTTTAATTGACTGTCTAAGTCTGACTGAAACGAAGATTGAAAGTATCGAGAATATATCGAGGTAAAGAGCGGAGTCTCCAGTCAGGTGGGAGGCGTGCCAGAGAACAAAGCTATTGAATAAACGAAAGGTATTGGGGGAGAGTTCCTATTGTCGCAGGCTATTGTTTGTTGAGGCTTGCCATGATCAGGCGAAAGGAGGCAACACAGGGACAGAAACAAGGAAAGGAAAGAAAGAGAACACGCGTAACAAGGCCACGCAACAAAGGCTAGAATGAAGTTTTAAGAGGAGAGATGAAAGAGCAATCGATGGCGTTCGGAGTCACGGTTTTGAAATCCCTTGGACGCGTCTACGCTCTAGCTATGCAGGAAAGAAGGAAAGGAGCGACTTGTCCCACCTGATCCATACTTATTCTATCCATAGCACACAGCGACAATCGCCGCGTACTCAGTGGCCAAAAGGCCATCCGTCAGGCCGTGTGTTTGACGATGATTGTAGGAGGTGAGGTCGACATACGCGCCGGCCATCTGTATGGGGCTTAAGGGGATGTTAGAGCGGCCAATGGTTGGCGCTTAGCCGCCCAAACATTTAGCCCATGCCTGCTGTCGATTCTCCATGACAGGTCAACGAGGTACGTGATTGGCTGCAAGTCTTTCATGCTCATCATACACAATATACGGAGTAGAGAGTGGCCGGAAATAGAGGCTGGAAGGTATTCTGTGTGTTGCAGCCTTACTTGGTCGAGAACAAACCGCTTTACTCGTACAGTTACGAGTGACCATCGCACGTGATGACGAATCTCTGAAAGTCAAGGATCGATCGATGTAATGTTGGTTACTGCTATTGCCTGTTCATTACAATGTAATATTACTATAGTACGTATTGCACTGTAGAATAAGCGTCACCACTTTTCCTCCTGTATGCTCAGTGCACGTGGAAGCGTGAGGCGGCTAGAAAGGAAAGAACGACGGACTTGTCCCTTCGCTGAGCCCTTTGCCGCTTTGCCATGTTTCTCTCCCTCGCACCCCCGTTTCCGTCCCACCGAGCCCACCAAGACACACTCGAACACAAGGAGTAAGTATCTACTGCCGGTCCTTGGCTGTGGGTGAACCCAAGACTCAGGTTGGTCTTACCTAAGAAGCACTAGTCACATGACTATCCTAGAAACGTTTCACTACCATCTCCATTGTCATACTTGGCCACCTCATGGTATCAAACAGCAGCGTAGAAGAAGACGTGTCCACTGCTTGCCCGATGGTTGACAGTTGACAGCACTACAGTACTACAGTTTCCAAGTCAGATATGTAGTTCACTTGCTGTCCATATTTTCTGCCAACTAACCGCCCCGTTTCATCGTGGGCTGAAAAAGAAGCAAGATTTTGAGGAAATTAGAGGAAGCTACTTGTGGCGCTTCAATTTCTAGGACCCATGCATGGGGACGAAATGACGATCGATATACCAAGCAGGGCGTGGACACCGCCAAGTACCAAATGAGAGGAGCCGTGTCCACAAAACAGCCTTTGGTCAGTGAATCTGTGAAAGGAGTGCAGCGGGCGTGGTCCACGGGCGGTATTTGTGTGGAAATAGGGGATGGCATTTCTCTCCGCTTACCGTAATATTTGGGCTGTTGCTCCCCCTGGTCTACCAGTAAAATGCCGCTCTCGGCGAAAACAACCATGTATGCTAGATTAGGTCTTTTGCCAATCGACCACAAAAAAACAAAAAGTAATCTCGTTGTGTCTAGAGAAAAGGAGATGGTAATGTTGGAAGCGGATACTTTCAATCCCTATAGAGTGATGTATGTCTGGTCTCCTGTCTACTCTCCATTTAACGTGCGTCTTTAATTCCCTTATCCTTTTTTTGCCAATCTGTAATTGAGATACTGTGTGTTATTACTTATCTTACTACTACCCTACCCCGTACATATAAAGCGTAGCCCGACCACATTACATTATACTTACTTAACATTTGCAATTTCAGCTCCCTCGTGTTGCTCTGCCGATAAGCTTGTTGAGGGGATTGAGGGGAGAGAAGCATTGCAATCATTGGATGTACTCTTACTTTTCCCATGTACCTCTAGCTGCGGGCTGATCGCAACATCCATACTACCACGCCCATACTATACTACGCCATACTAGTAGTAATGAATCATACTACTCCATACAACTCCATACAGCTCCATACAACTCCATTTACTACTCGTCCAACATCCATCGTACATGCTGGAGTAGTCCTAGCTCTACTAGCCTTGCAAAAAGCGGTCGAATACGAAAGCCACAAGCACCCACAGCACGCAAAATCCCACCATCGACATCTGGCCACTCACTGTCACTCTAACCCCTTGCGACGATTACGGTACTATAGTACTATAGTACGCTCTCCTCCCTCGTACAGGGAAAAGTATTTGACGTCGGAAAAAGAGGAGATAGACATATACAGCCTCGAAAGCCCTTTTTCTTCCTCCGCTTTCAACATTATACCCTACTCATATCTCACTGAACCCGATCATATGTTTCGCTAGACACAGCAGATACATCACTACTGCAAACTCTGCGCCAACTGTACATACTGTACGTCGACGATACGGCTTCTATCGACCGGAACCTACACCCCTGCTTGTTCCCCCCCCATCATAGTCGAAGTGCCCCGAGTACAAGGCGTACGTAGTCGCTTATCTTTTGTGTTCGTGCTGTGAGCACTACATCCTATTCCACCAGCCACAGCGACAACCACCAGACGGTCCCCGACCCTCTGGTGCATCTCTCAGCCTTCGCACTGGCTACCTCCACTCCCGTCTCGACGTCGTCCTCGTCGCAAGTTTCTTCCTTCTCACATCGACGACGGAGATCATCAGCTGCTGGTGGCGCTCCTCACATTCCACAAACCCTCAACGTCCAGGACGCGAACGACGCTTCAGCACGAGGGCGCGGCGGAGGCTCATCTCTCTCTCCCATTCCAGGCACGTCAACTCTCACCCCTAGCGTTAACAAACCATTTCTCCAGAAGCTGTCGCTAACAAACACGAGCAGGCACACCCAATCCCTCGATGTCGCTCTCACGGTCGCCGTCTCCCAACGAGGACGGCGGGTGGTCCAGCCCAGGGCTCACGACAAATTATGTCGAAACGAGCGGGCGGGCAAGTCCTGCCAATGGACTGCGGGGGGCGAATGCGAGCAGTAACAACGTTACGTGGGATGGCGCAAGGAAAAAGAGCTCGAAGGTCAATGGCGGCTATCCCTCCTTCTCGACGCAGAACAATGGCTTCTTCAGCAGACACATGCGCAACATCTCGACCAGCTTGCCGAAATTCGTGATCACCCCAGACGATTCCAAGTACGCTGAGAAGGAGAAGCTGGGCCGTGGTCGGTGGATGCCCAACAGAAGCAGCAAACTCGGCCGATTGGCAAACTTCTCCATAAACACATTTCAGAAGTTCAGACTTCGCTTTTTGATCGTCTTTGGACTGATCTTTGCAACGATTCTCTTTTACACGACTCGTAAGTTATTGTGAAAACTGGCGAAGCTGGCAAATACTAACGGTTACACAGCGTTGCATTACTACTGGCGTAGAGCGCCTTTACTGGGAGGCGGTAAGAAGTTTGTCATTATTTTGGCAGCAAACCAAGGAGGAGGAGTGATGGAATGGAAGGGGCCTCGCGAATGGGCGATTGAACGAGACAGCGTACGAAACAAGCGCAGATACGCGGCGAGATGGGGTTACGACTTGGAGATTGTGGATATGAGCACGAAGAAACGATACGCACATGAATGGCGAGAGAGCTGGGAGAAGGTGGACACCATCAGGAACTGCTTGACAAAGTATCCTGATGCCGAATGGTGGGTGATATTCAGATATTACGCAACATTGATTTACTGACAGATATAGGTTCTGGTGGCTGGACCTGAATACGTTTATTATGGAGCCATCCTACTCCCTCCAGTCCCACATCTTCAACAACCTCGCAGCCAACACCTACCGAGATATTAACCACTTTAACCCGCTCAACATCAGCCACCCCTTCACCGATAAATACCTGGACGAGAAGTCTTTGTCTCCTGTCGGCGATGGAAATGCCAAATCTATCAACTTGATCGTGCCACAAGATTGCAGTGGTTTCAACCTGGGCTCCTTCTTCGTCAAGCGTAGCCCATGGACCGACCGCCTGCTTGACGTCTGGTGGGACCCAGTAGCCTACGAGCAGAAGCACATGGAATGGGAGCACAAGGAACAGGATGCCTTGGAGTTCATGTACGCTTCTCAGCCGTGGATCAGGCCGCACACGGCTTTCATCGAACAACGCAAAGCAAACTCCTTCCCGCCTGACGCCTGCAACAGTAACGGCAACGATCCTCTAATTCACTACGACCGAAAGGGCCGAGATTTCCTTGTCAACATGGCAGGCTGCGAGTGGGGACGTGATTGCTGGGGAGAGATGTACAACTACCGAGAACTGAGCAACCTGCTGAACCGCAACCCATGGGAGCTGTTCAAGGAGGAGATTGTCGCCGTTATCTGGTTCAAGTTGACCGGACAAAAAGTAAGGCTGTGATGAGCTAGTCTCAGGGAGTCCTCACACAAACCTATATACGCACCAAGACACTCCTTTCTCCCCACGGCGACACTTTTGTTATATGTTCTCGCATTGTCGGCCCTCGACGGGTCATGATACCCACGCCTTTGTTCGCAAATATACCACGTCAATAACGCCTACCTTCTTGTACCATATAATCCATAATCTGGCTGGAACATAAACGAGCACGCTTTCAAACGATCAATCAAGGGAAACGCGCTCTCTTACGCGCTGGGCATTAGAGATGCAAATTTTATCTTTCTTTCCGCTGTTTCACTTTCCTGACTCACTTCGCGTCCACGTCCCATCGCATGCACGATGCGGCACGTGTTGGACCCGCCCTTCATTTTGGGTGTTTGTGTTTGGGAGTTTTAGATGGGCTGTTCCATGCATGGTGGCGCAAAAACTTACCTCTTCATGTATTTAAAACTTTGTTTGTTTTCTATTTTATTCGGTGGTTGACGGAGCCATCATGTATCATAGTGTTGAGCCGGGCCATGTTGGTTGGGAGTGGTTCGGTCGGGGTAGCAGCAACCCGTTGGAATGAGGGAGATTCTCTCGTTTCAATTAACTGGAATTGCTCACTTCCGGCTTCACAGACGATGCGGTGATTTGAGACACTGTGATTTGTCTTGATGAGGTGGGTGACTGAACCTCTTAAAATACGACCAGTGACTGTAAATAGTAATAACGATGCAGGTTGACGACATCCCGTCTGTCTCCCGCGGATATGCTACTGTAGCCCTACATGCTTGAATCCGCTTCACTGTACCCCACGATGGAGCACGGCACAGGCGTGCATCATCCCCAAGTCCTGTTAAAGTGATACGTCGTTTCACCCCTTGTCGCGGTCGTGGCCATCTCCTCGAGGCTGAAGAAATATTTCCACAGCCTCGCGACTAGCGCTTCAGCCTCGCCCAACGCAAGGCCAAATTTCTTGAAGATGAGCTGTCGAAGCGCCTCAAACACCTACTCCTCATAAATACAATGGTAAGTATTTTTAATACCGTTTCTGCGACCAGGGCTAATATGGGCGACAGTCAGTCGAAAGTGCCAGCGCAAACGACATGTTCCGTCCTCCCATCATCCGATCCGCAACCGCTGTCCTGGATCGGAGCCTCTTCACACGGACATTCCCCATTGCTGCGGCAAGGATAGCGGATCATAAACTCATATCCGCATCGCGGGGGAAACTAGACAAGAGCAAAGAGTTGTTGAGGGTGGATAGGGTTTCGGCGGTTAGGGAGGACCCGGATCCAGCGCTTGCGGCGAAGGGGGGGAAGTGCTTGCTTCTTAAGCCGGAGGTTAAGCCGGAGGATCCTACGACATGGAGTGCTATCTTGAAGCAGGCTGTGGAGGCGAAGGAGATGAGTGTTATGCCGTATGAGTTGACGCTGGATTATAATTACTGGAATTACCGTACGTGAGTTGGGGAGGGGCAGGCAGGGGGTTACCTACTGACAGAGTCTAGTTGATATCATGAAATCCATCTTACCAGAAGACTCACAAGAAGAGATCCCAGTCGGCTTCAGCATAGTCGGACACGTCGGTATGTCCCCCTACCCCTTTTTCTACAAGACCAAATACTGACCCCTCCTCCCCAGCCCACCTCAACATCCGCGAAGCCTACCTCCCCTTCAAAAACCTCATCGCCGAAGTCCTCATGGACAAGAACCCCACCATCCGCACCGTAATCAACAAAATCGACGACGTAGGGGATAAATCCGAATTCCGCACCTTCAGCTACGAGCTCCTCGCCGGCGTCGACGACCTCAACGTCGAGATCCGCGAGGAAGACTGCACATTCCGCTTCGACTACTCGCAGGTCTACTGGAACAGCCGGCTGAACACCGAGCACCGCCGCCTCGTCGCCCTCTTTGACCCTGGATCTGTGGTCTGCGATGTCATGGCCGGCGTTGGCCCGTTCGCGCTCCCCGCTGCGAAGAAGGGCGTTTTTGTCTGGGCTAATGACCTTAACCCCGCCAGCATCGCTGCCTTACGCGATGCTACGACTTTAAACAAGGTCGAGCCGTATATCCGCGCTTTCAACACAGATGGCCACAAATTCATCCACCAGTGCGCACAGGACCTGCTCGCGCTCTCTAAATCTGGGGATAACAATGTCTCCATCCCCTCCAAACAGCCGCGGATGTCGCGGTCCCAAAAAGTCCGCCCTGATCCCATCCCACCGACCACCGTCGAAATCCCGCAAACAATCTCACACTTCGTCATGAACCTCCCCGCCACAGCCCTAACCTTCCTCCCCGCCTTCCGCGGCCTCTACGCCGGCCACGAATCGCTCTTCGCACCTCACACTACCACAAAACTGCCAATGGTGCACGTGCACTGCTTTTCCACGAAGTCGGAGGATAATGTGAAGGAGGGCATTGAGATCTCGGGGATCGTGAGTGAGATGCTTGGGACGAAGATGGAGTTTGAGGGGGCGGTGGAGAAGGTGGAGGGGGATCCGAGGAAGAGGAAGGAGGCGGTGGGGGAGGTGAAAGAGGGGAGGGTGCGGGTGCATGATGTGAGGGATGTGGCGCCGTTGAAGAGGATGTTTTGCGCGAGTTTTAGGATACCGGCTGAGGTTGCTTTTGCGAAGGTATAAAGGGGCGGGGGTTAGAATAGAGGGATTGGTGCTTTGAATATAATAATATCTTCCACCAAACGTTACAGTTATTTACACACCGTTTCTTTCTCGTTATTTTTGGCAAGCAAACTTCCCACAACCCGTCACCGGCTTGCAGCCTTCATTCATAAGCACAAAATAGTAGTTATAGTTCCCGATGCAGCCGTGTCTGTTGAATTTTATGGTATATGCATTTCATCTACGCTAAACGCAAAAAGGTCCCATCTCCTGGCCAAACCAACACCGACATTTACACAACGCCATCAGCACCCCGTCATCTTATGCCCGTCTTGTCTAGATCTCAACCTTCTTAGCCAGCGCCTCCGCCAACTCATCGACCTCCTTATCCTTCTTCTGGATCACCGGCTCTTCTTGAGCCTCCTCTTGCTCCTCAATCAGCTTCTCCCTCCTCTCCTCAGCCTCCTCCTCTTCTTCCTCTTCTTCCTCCTCCTCTTCCTCATCACTGTCAAGCTCATCCAACTCATCAATTCCCCAATCATCCTCAACCACCACATCCCCGCCAAACTTCTCCTTCCTCTCCTCCAACAGCTCCCTCAGCTCCTGCAGCGCCAAATCATCCTCCGAGAACTTATTCCCATTCAGCTCCACCCTCTTCATCGCCGGCAGCGCCATCTTAATCGTCTCCGTCAACACCTTCAGCCCCTTCGCATTAATATCATTATACTGCATCCTCAACGTATGCAACTTCTTATTCTTCCCCGCCGCCAACGCCAGCGCCAACACCACCCCTCCCCTAGCGCCCCAAAGCGTATCACTCGCTCCAATCTCCTCGATATCCTCCCACCCCGTCACAGCCTTGGCAAGCGCTCTCGCGCCCAGAATCGTGAAAAGGTTGTCCTGCAGATCAAGCACGCGGAGTCCCTTAGCGTGACGCAGTCCGTCGGAGATAAGGTGCACAGTCCCCTCAGTTCGGATACCATTCTGCACCATCTTCACCTCTTGCACGCCTGTGTGCAAGCTGAACGCCTTAGCCCACGCAAGCATAGACCCGCTCTCAAGTCTGTTACGGCCACAGATCACGGTCTCAAGGTCTGGGACATCGGTGCCTGCCTTGCGCGCAGCGACTTTCTTGGCGTGTAGCTCGGACAGGGCGTCGGCGACCATGATGCCGGCGTGGGGACCGAGGCCGTTGTTGTTGAGGTACAGGTGGCGAAGGGGGGTGTGGGAGGAGAGGAAGGCGACGAGGGGCGCTTGCATGTTCAGGCCGAAGGCGTTGTCGTTGAGGTTTACGGTGTGGAGGTTGGGGAGCTCGAGGAGGGAGGTGAGCAGGGAGGAGAGGGCGGTAGGGATCTCAGAGAGGAGGCGGCCGGTGAAGATGTCGGCGAGGTTGGCGACCTAGTGAGAAGGGGTTAGTGAGCTGGCATGGTGGGAGAAGGAGGGTGGGGGAGAACTTACTTGGAGAGTCTTCTTGGTGCGGAAGACGTCGGCGAAGGCGGCGGCTGCTTCGATTCCGACGGTGTTGCCTTGGAGGCGCACTTCCTCCACGTCTTCCATCTCGCGGAGAGCTTTGATGTGAGGTTCTACATCTTCGGCGGTGTTGAACTTGATGCCCTTTCCCTCGAGGGAGAAAACCTTGGTTACGTTCGCCATTTTTCGCGTTATTCAAAGGGATGTGCGTTAGGACAGGAATAAGTCTCGCGCTCTTGAAAGTGTTATGTGGTTTGGGAAAAAGTCGGTCTGTTGACTTGCAAAGGGGGGTAGTTTTGGTTGGTGGGGTAGCCGTATCTGATGGCGCATAACTTCAATGACACTGCCCAACTCAGGGTGATACGTTCTTCCGTGGCCGAGGAAACGCCCCGAGGCTACCAGTGACCAGGCTGACAAATTAGCCAATGCCGCCATATATCCATCCAGAAAACTTGCTCACATCAACATACCTTTACTATCGAGAAATAGAAAGCCACAATGTCTTCAGCATCAATCCAGCTCCGTAAGTCCGATCAATTGCCTTTAAAAGTATGATTATTGACTACTGAAAAGCAACCGCATCCAGCGCGACCATCGCGGCGCCACCCAAGTCCGAAAGCAAGCCGAAGGTATGAAGCTCACCTTATCCCCCATAACCGCCGACAGGGCTAATATTCCATAGCCATGCTGCGTATGCAAAGAGGAGAAGGCTATCCGTGATGAGTGCATGCTCTTCAGCAAATCCAACGATGCCCAGAAGGACTGCGCCAGCACGATCGACAAGTACAAGAGCTGCATGGCAGGCTTCGGCTTTAACCTGCCGTAAGCGCACAGAACCAAGTGTACAACAAATCGGATGCAGCGGCATAGTGTAATATACATAGCAAGGGAAACTACAACTGGCGTATGGGGAAACTAGAACTGGCAGGACTGTACAACATCGAGCATTAAGAATAGGATCGAAAGGAAGTTCAATCTCAACTATAACATGTGTTTATACAAATGGCTAAACCGATCATTTTTCTCGTGTCCAGTGCGCCATGCACCCCCCAACCGTGGCCCCAGTCCTATCCAAACGCCACCCATCATAAGCCAATCTATAGACCGGCGAGCACCTTTTGAATGCCAAGACTATTCGCATCATCCCTCTTGCTCACAAAGGCCCGGAAATCCGGCTTATCAAGGCCCTTGTTCATAGGCCCTGTTTGGATGTTCTTCGACCTCTCCCTGAGAGCCTCTGAGCCGATAATGAATATGCTGCCTATGTCGCTTAGTATGTCCAAACTGCTCTCGACATCCTTCTTTAATCGCCATTCCTTCAGAGTAGATGTATACTTGGACATATCCTTAGTTACCATCAGACCGCCAGTGGCATTGACCTGGAATTTCTTAAAATGTTCAAAGAGGAGATCGCGAATACAGATGGCGAGTTCGGAGTTGAAAATCTCGAAGTTCTGGCCGTCGAGAGCCTGAGCCGCGACATGGTTGGTCTTGGTAAGAAATGTGCAGACAGCTGCGCACGTAGGAGTCTGCAGCTGCTCGAGGTAACTGGTTCCGCCACGGCCGATATCGAGGTCAGCATCCCGAGGGCGGAAGTCCAATTTCTTTTGGCCCGCAAGAACCTTGGTGACCCAGCTGGCAACCACATCAATGGTTTTTTGGATGATGGCACTCGTCTTGTCTTCCATACGCTTCACGGCCTCTTTTGTCTTGCTTTCCATGTCACGTCGGACAGTCGTGTTAGTCTCAGCGAGGCGGATCAGAACCGTGTTAATAAATCGGTTCATCAGGTTTGTGATAGTGATTGCTTGTCGTAATGCTGGGAAATATGCAAGGTCGGGCTCTACCTTGGACGATTCCTGTGCCAACCCTTGGTCGTTCGCAGCGTCCAAAGCGGTCTCCACGTACACCTGGCCCATGCTCGTCAAAAGCATACTCAGAAGAACAGATACATCCTTCGGGGTGTCGCTGCCGCCACTAAGTTCGAGAGCTCTTCGAACGCCTTCCGCGAGCCACTTTAACATGCGCTTTGCATTTGGAATGCTTAGAACCCCATCCTCCTCCGAGACTTCAATCTCATTCTTGTTCTCATTTCCCTTCAAGCCGGCCACTCTCAACATCATCGCTTTCTGGGTTGGGGTAAGCTCAGATGAGTCGAGTCGGTCAATATAGGCGTCTTTAGCTGTCGCCAGTAGCTGAGTACCCTGTTGGGCCAATGAAGCCATGAATCCGGTGGGAGTCTTCTTCCGCCTGGAGTGGTATATGGTAAATTTGAACAGTAATGAGGAGTAAAGTTCTTCCAGACTGCGACATTCTCGATCAATGTATGATGAGCCGACAAGGTAGGGGATGAAGAGTTCATCAACCTGTTGTTCCAGCACCAGTGTTGTTGCCGCAGAGCAAGAATCAGGGTGCTCAGTAAGGCCGTGTGATTTTAAATCTTCCACAAGGCTGTTGATGTACGCCCTCGAGGCGTGCAGTGACCGTAGGAATGCTAGAGATGAGATAGTGTCGGCATTCTCCAATACCATTTCCAGCCTTTGTTGTATAGATTGCTGGAACACTCTTTGAGTAAATTTTGCAAGCACAACATCATAATATGGGAATGCGCGCTTCATGATGAATGACTCCTCCTGCATAACGATTTTGACTTCGTCAACAAGAGACTGCAAGCTTGGTTCAACACCCGGAGGTTCCACATCTGGATCTGCGAGCCGTTCCCATGTGTCGCCATCAGTTACCACCTCTTCTGTAATCAGTTGGTTCCTATCGATAAAGAACTGATGTTGGTTGACAAACAACGCCACGACACTTGAACCACCATTAAAGTCCCGTAGCACTTTGGCGCACTCCATCATATTGTCGTAGTTCTGCTTCCGATAACTGACATCAAACTGCGTGAGAAGGTCCTTCTCCAATGTTTCCGAGAATTTCTCTATCAACTCTTTCGTGTTATATCCACCGCGCTCCTCAGGCTCATCCACGGACACCTTCGATTTCTTTCCAGCGTTTGCTTGTCGCCATGATTTCGGATCAAGCCTCTGGCTGATTCTCATAAGTTGTCTCGCTATAACGGCGCATCGAACTTTGCCTTCTCCATTTCCTTGTCTGCGCACTTCCTCCAAGGATGTGAGCTCGCCAGTCTCGCTCACCTCGAGCCAGCACTGTATCAAGAATTGGGCGTCCAATGCACGCCTTCGCTGCTTGTCCAAATCCTCCAGCTTCTCGCCGAGTTGGACGGCAACATTGCCTCCTGCATCTGTCTGGCTGTTCCGTTCACTCTCTTGTACCCCCCCTTGGTTTAAGGATCCCTCGAGTTTTTCGTATGAGTTTATAGATTGGTCCAGTTTCCTCCCAAGACTGTCTAGCGTTTTCTCATGTTCGATTTCTGCTCGTCGCACTGCTGTTTGGAGCTCTGTCTCGCGCTCTTCTAAATCGTCCGATAGGGTCGCAAGCTGTGATAATGCGCCTGTACATATCAGTGTCAGGTTCAGCCAATGGATAGCTATAAGGAACACGTACCCTCGAACGCGCGGATCAGAGGCTTGGGGTCAAAAGCTTGCTGTGATGCTGGCGCAGAGCGACGATTGATCGGTATCGTGCTCTCCGAGAGGCTCTCAACAAAATCTTTCACAATGAAGTTTGTGTCCGAAAAGGTCTCCAAGTTGAAGTTGGGCCCGCGTGGGAATATGGACCTGCCAGTTGGAGGGGCTCCCGCCATTGGACCCGAATAAGCTCAGTAGCTTCAGGATCCCACAAGCAGTTGTTCGGCCCTAAGCATTGGCCAGGGTTTCGGAATCACCAGTGATTCTGAAGGGTCACTTGTTTCCTGGTATTTGTGTTTATCGTCTATCGTCTATCGTCCATGGCCTGGGCATGAAACCATGCGGAACCCCAATCTCGAGCTATCTCGACCCAAAACAGCCTAGCAATTCTCGGCACGTACCGCTGATGTCAACCGCAAATAAATAATGGACGCTTGCGTAGTGAAGAAGACCACAGGGCTGGGATTTATTTTTGTTTGAAGCCCAACTTACCTCAGCCTCCGTATATACGCCTGTCTTGACTGCCGGGTTCCACACTGAGTACATACGTGGTCGTCAAATTCGCCCCCCTGCAAAGATAGCCACGCCAAGAACCGACGCCTGCGATCCAGTTTTGGGGACGTCATCTTTCTATCCGAGGCAACCTCGAGCTCGTTGACCGGCCGGGCCTTGCGCTGTATTATAATTGTACCATCAGCCGCCTAATTCGACTTGGACGACATTCCAAAGGACTCCCAAATGTCTCAAGCAACAAGAGAACTGAAGATCTACCGGAAAGATGCCAAGAGTAACCATAGTTTGTTAACGCCGGCGGAACGAGAGAAACTCATAGCCGTAAGTCACCACGCTGTCAACAATGCGAATTCCAGTTCTAACATGAAGCCAGCCATATCTTCCGGAGCCACCTTCACGGTCAAAGTCGGGCAATGGGGAGTCAGATGAACGGACGGCTCGTAACCAGCCGAGACCGATAATTGGCGTGCGGAAGTTCCTCAAACATCAACTACATGTACTCGTGTTTGCAATTATACATACTATTTTCTCTATATACATACGGCTTCGACAAGCATATCATACTGTCAGGGATCGAACCTTCGCTGTTCTCTACTACCACCACCGGACGCCTGCGCTCATCCAGAAGGACGTGAAGGGGCTGAAGAGATTACCGGAACACTTGAGTGTGATACTGAAGCTTGAGGAAGGAAAGGGGGGTGCTGCGCTTGAGACTCTCTTGGATGAAGTCGCTGAGGTTTGCGCGTGGTGCGCATGCGTTGGAATTCCCATGCTCTCGATTTACGAGAGGACAGGTATGTATTTCTATCACATGCTACATTCCAGTTTCTAACTCCCCTAGGCGTCCTAAAAGGGTACATTCCAACAACCCACAGAACCGTCACTCGAAAGCTTTCGTCGTATTTCGGTCGTCAACACCCTGCACTGTCTATCCGTGCGCCACACATTCCCTCCATGGAGTCATCCCCGACTACGCCACCAAGCGATGCCGATGTTCCGGTATCATTAGGCCAACTCTCGGTGCTCTTGATCTCCGAAGAGGACGGAGAAGACTCCATTGTCGATTTGACCAAGACTCTTACTGAGATGTCTCAACGATCGAAGATTACACCGAAGGATATCACCGTCGACTTGGTCGATGCCGAGCTCTCCGAGAGTGTCATGAGCGGACCGGAACTCCTGATACTGTTCGGACCAACGATTGAACTCGACGGCTACCCACCGTGGCAAATCAGCCTCAGCGAGATTTACAATGTGCAGGATAACCAGGGAGTTGGATACCAAGTGTTTCTCCGCGCCTTGTATAATTACGCAAATGCGCAGATGCGTTTTGGTAGATAGATAATTCACATACGGGCAATATTACGCCCCTTTCTTGTTCTCGTCCGCCCCTTTATGTCCAGACCGTCATGTTGCTCGCCTCCTAATCCTATTTATACACGGGCCCAGTGCCAACGTTGTAGATGTAGTGAACAGCGGTGTCCCCTTTTACCAGGGCCCTCCTAAACTGGTTTGCCACTATTGCCAGTAGTTTCAGGGAATCGAACGACTGTTGTGGTAGCCTAGCTGTGGTTTCTCATTATATCGTCACGTGTGGGTGCCTAGTAGAATCTGGGTGCTCTCCTGCCCCATACGGGTCATGACATGTTCCCAGTTACTTAGGTTCGGCGCTATCTCGGGGGCCTGAGGGGGAGATAGTGTGGGACAGTGATCGAGACGGTTGGAGTAGGGTATAGTCACTGTTGGTAGTCAAGTGGTTTATGGAAACTAGGGATGAAATTGAATTCTTGTTTACCCTGAAATTTCGGTTTTCTGCAGATTGGCACTAGTTCGCGGATTCTATAAAAAGAGAAGCTCAAGATATTCAAAATTTGGGTGGTGAGATGTTTACAACCTCGATGCGATCATTCTTGCGCAGATTGGCGCTACTAGAGCTAAAAGTGCGCGGATTCAGAAAGTGATGCTAAATGCGCTGAAAGTGCGTACGTGGGTAGGTTCTTAAAAATGAAGCTTAAGATATTTAGGATTTAGGTAGTAAGATGCGACCAATCTTGTGTAGATATGGCGCCGATGGAACCAAAAGTGTGCAAATTTGGAAAAATGAGGCTTAATATATCCAGGAATTTGGTGGTGATGTATCGAGAAGCTCGATGCGATTATTCTTGCGCAGAATAGCGCTACTAGAGCTAAAAGTGCGCAGTTTCTTGAAAGTGGAGCTAATTGCACTTGGTAGAATTGCGTACGTTCTCAAAAATGAAGCTTAAGATATTTAAAAATTGTGTGGTAGTCTATCTAGAAGCTCGATGCGATTATTCTTGAGCATATATGCGCTAATAGAACCAAAAGTGCGCAGATTCAGAAAATGAGGCTCAAGATGTTCAGGATTTTGGTAGTGATTGATGTCTCCAGAAGCTCGATGCAATTACACTTGCGCAGATTGGCGCTAGTTGGACCAAATGTGCGCGGATTCTCAAAAGTAAAGTCAAATCACCCCCGGTGAACAGATAATCACTTGTTAAGCAATTTACAGATTGTCTAATACACATATCGATGCGGTGCTTGAGGCTGAAGATGTCTAGATATCAAGTCTTAGTGCAACGGTGCGGGACTTGGCTTTGTCAAGGGTCAAGGTTTAGCCACAACACTATCAAAAGGTAGGCAGGCTATCGGTAAGGGTGGTTGGTTTACATGTCTGACCTGATCTGCCTTGTGCTTAGCTCCTGCCAGCTGAATGGTGGTGGTGTAAATAATGGGGTGCTGGCCTCATCTTGTGGGGTGATATAGCTAGCGTTGTTTACCCTGACCTCTACACCTACTGGTATTCGTTTGATCAGGAGCTATAAACGCTACACATTGAAACAGTATCGTGCGAGTCTTTTGTCTCTTTGTCTGCGCATTTATTAGGTTCTCAAACGAGGGGGTCAGACGAGGGGTTTATGTGCCCTGTTGACATGTTTGGCTTTCTTTCTTTTCAACACCACAAACAATATCACAATCGTTATTCTTCTCACTTCTCATCTTACACACTGTCACTCATTGGTAATTTCTGTTACCATATACAAAGCAGGCTTCCTTAGAAGTCAGGAGTGCGTCTCAATTGATTAACAAGTCTGTTAATTACAAAGCATCCCCAACGTGTGCGTCTGCAGCTCTGCATATAACACAACACAGTCCTTGAAACATTCGCAACAAGCGGAAGAGAGCACGATGAGTGACAATCTCTCAATTTCTAGTTTATCTGACCAAAAGTGGAATAGTGCTCCTCCGCCTCCAGAGCTATTACACAGTCCGCCTGGAACCTCGCATGATATCGAAAGTATACTGGAAAGTTCCATAGAGCAACTTCAAGCCTTGCATAAAATCGAAGATCGCCTAGAACGGCAACAGCAACTTGCAGAAGATAGGGACCGCCTGGAACGACAACGACTTGCAGCTGAAAAAAATAGTTTCCAACAGCAACAGGAACTGCATCTGCTTTCTATATTGAAGGAACGCTCAGAACGAGAATTCACTGCCACGGGGAGTAATCTGCAACGACAGCAACAGTGTGCTGTAGAGGAGCGAAATGTGAGCGCCTCAAAAGGAAAAGAAAGAAGCACTCAACAGGAGAATGTGCCAACTGTTGTAAGTTTTGGGAAGCATACTTTGTGCCATATATATACTGATTGGGTGTAGGGCTCTCAACCGGCCCCATCGCGCCGCGGTTTTAGCAATGGCAGTGGTGACCAATCGAGTGTCGTTACACTACCTCCCCAGACCCAGGGGCACGTATCTAAATCGACTCCAGGGAAATCACCAGCCCAAGCCGAAAGCCCCGCAACGGCTATGGTGAGTCTGCCAGTTCGTGAAGCGCCTCAATGGAGCCGGTCGGTGTTCCGAAGGAGACCTCCGGCGTATGCGGAGTCTTCTTCAGCGGCCATGGCCAGACCGCCAGCGGCTACGAAGGGTTCTCCCACACCCGTGGGGTCCCCGCCATCGGATATAGGGAGTTCCTCGTCACGTAAATGGAGCCTTCGTCTCCTCCGGCCATATATGACGACCGTGTTTAAGCCCAGGAGTCGATCAAACCGAGCAACATTGTCTAAACAAACTTCGGAGCCTACTCCGAAAACAGTGTATGTCCATTATCAACACCAGGGAACCAAGCTGACAATGACTAGGGAATGTGTATCATGCATGGAAGATTTTGGCATTGAAGAAATGGTGCATATAACGTGCCATGATTACTGCAGCCCATGCTTCACCCTTCTCATCGAGTAGGTTTCGTCTGGTTCTCCCACAAATACTACTAAGATTCAAGACTAATATGTTGCAAGGACTTCAATTTCAACAGAGACCTCCTGGCCACCCAAATGTTGTCTAAATGAAGTCCCAAAAGCCACAATTCTGAACCACATCCATGGCAAGCTGAAGACACGATACGAAACCATGCTCAAAGAACGCTCTATCGCAATCGAAGATCGAGTCTATTGCTCCAAACCTTCATGCGGTTCCTGGACTCCGCATCATAAAATTGACAAGCCCTCAACACTGGCACGTTGTGCCCGATGCCGCCACAAAACTTGCATGATGTGTCGGGGCCCCTACCATTCTGATGGGGAATGCCCTGAGGATCCTAACCTGAGAGAAACTATACGCTATGCGACCAACGCAGGCTGGCGCCGCTGCTACAAATGTAATGCCCTCGTCGAGCATGCCCAGGGGTGCAGTCACATGATCTGTCATTGCAAGGCGCAGTTCTGTTATACTTGCGGCCTTAAATGGAAGACTTGTGGATGTACGGAGGTCGAGTTACAGGCATACTTGATCTCTGGCGACTGGCGGAGAGAAACCGCAGCGTCTCAGGCCAAGATTAGGCGGGCGGCCTATGCGGCGCTAGGGAGGGAGGTAGCAGCTGATCAGACCGAGCATGCCAACGAACTTCGAGAGGTTCTGGATCTGTTGGAAAACGCTGAGGAGAGAACCCCTGAACAGATAGCCGCGCGAGAGAGGGCATTTGAAGTGGTGGCCGAGCGAGAGGATGAGGAGGATCTTTCCCGGGATTTTGAGGACAAACTACAGATGCTGCGCGAAGAGATGGACGTTGTACATTCTATCCAGCAGATTGCGAATTTTGATCGCTTCGAGGCGGAGAACAGGGCGCTTGAAGATGCGGCTAAAGAGGAGATAGCTCACATCGACGATTATTTCCATGCGCTGTCTCTGGAGGAGAGGGATGGCATGGTGGGCGAATATTTGATACTCCTCAGACGAGACGGCATAGAACTTACTGATGAGATGATAAATGGGGCGGGTAAAAAGGAGGATATGTCAAAAGCAATTGATGAACAAATAGCATACGAATTAAGGCCCAGCAATCTCAAGAGCCCCGCAGAACTCACAAAAGAAAAAGAAGAAAAGGCAAGATACATAGAATTCTTCAAACGACAAGGCAAGGAACCTATTGAGCATCTCGTCAATATAGCGCGCAGAGGGGCGGCAAGAAGAACGGTGAGGATGCACCAATTGGCGCGAGAGGCAAGGTACGACCAACAAAGTGATAAGATTAATTGGAGGCTGGAAGATGAGCAGGAGCAGCTCAGAGCTGAGCACCAGATGGATATGAAATGGTTTGAGGAAGTCGCGAGGGTCAGGGATGCACTATTGGTGCAGATGATGGTGGATGAGTATTCGGTGTAGCCTTGGATGGTGTTTAATGAGCGGAGTTAGAGAGCGCGGTTTGGGAATATAGTCTGATCTGAAACGTTACAGGTCCCCCAAAATAGAGAACAGATCGCCTTTACTGTTCGGATTTACTGTTGGGTTTAGACTTTAGGTTTTCAAGCTCTTCGCTGAGTAAGATGCAGTGGCGTGTGGCTGAGATGTGAGTGTTGAGTGGTGAGTTGTGAGTCGAGAGTGGTGAGTGTTGGGTGGTGAGGATGAGAATGGAAGTGATGTAGTCGGGATAGAATTGCACCGACTTGCGACTAGGAGACACGGCGTGTCTTTCATCCATGGCATCCATGCTATCCACGTTGTCGACAGTACGTACCCTTCCCTGAGCATCCCTGGACGTCGATTGGCAGGATCGTTACAGCGATGGGATAACTATTAGCCCTTTCCCGGTAACTTTGGTGCCTTACTCATCAACTAACCCCAGACATTCAGTACGTACAACACCATAACGTTATCACTTTTCCCTTTCGTTATGTCTTGGCACGCCCTTTTCTCACCATTTTCTCACCCTATACTCATCCTCGTCCTCACTCTAACTAATCCCATACATAGCCTATTCGCTGCCTAGTAATCCACTTGGTAGGAGCCTTCAAATCTACTGGTCCTTCCTCGCTTGAACATTCCTCCGAATCCACCTCAACACGTCGTCGCCGCTCACATACTCCACTCAACGTGACTCTACGACTCTACGCCCTCCGCCGTTTTCCGCCGAGTAAACTGCCGCCAACGTGCGTAGCTTGTAAGGCTTGTTAGGCTGGTTGGGGATCCGTACGTGCGGTTGAGAGTTCTTCGCCGATGGTGATAACGTCGGAGCTAATCTAACACCCGTCTGTGTCATGTTGTTCTCCACTCGTCATCCAATATAGTACAGTAAGCAGTTATCTCTTCAAACCAGAGGCTCTCGTTATGTGGGCCACTGTTATTGCTGTACGTGAATTTCTCATATGTATATATCTATCTTCGATTTCCTAGATCTCGGTTCTCTTCTTGTCTTCTCTGTATAAGTCTTCAGTCTCTCAGCGCCACTATCATCAACCAAGGCATACCCCTTACTGCCCACCACCAGTCGACTCTCACATCATGTCAACCACTTCGGGAGACACCTATGTTGCTACTAAGGACTTGAAGGGGGTGATTCCAGACGTCCACCTCAGCGTTGAGAAGCCAATCGACCAAGATGCATCCAAGAGGACGTCCGTAACTGACGTCGACATCGACCCTGTCGCCATCGAGAAGCAGGAAGCAGTCGAAGCCTCAGCGCCAGTACGAGACATCACAGGCTGGAAATGGGGACTCGTCGTCGTCGCCATTCTGAGCTCCATCTTCCTCTTCGCCTTGGACAACACCGTCGTCGCCGATATTCAACCAGCTATCATTGCAAACTTTGGGGATATCCAGAAGCTCCCCTGGCTCACTGGAGCCTTCCTCATCGGTTCGGCTTCGACGAATTTGGTATGGGGGAAGGTTTATGGACAAATGGAAGCGAAGATCACCTATCTGATTTCTCTCGTCATCTTTGAAGTGGGCTCGGCGCTATGCGGTGCGGCCCCGACAATGAACGCTCTCATCATCGGTCGTGTTATTGCAGGTGTCGGCGGAAGTGGCATGTACGTCGGTGTCATGACTCTTCTCTCCGTCACCACCTCGCTCCAGGAACGCCCCATGTACGTCGGCCTTACTGGCCTCCTCTGGGGTATCGGCACGGTTCTCGGGCCCATCATCGGCGGCGCTTTCACCGACTCCTCAGCAGGATGGAGATGGGCATTCTACATCAACCTCGTCATCGGCGGTGCCTTCGCACCAGTCTACCTCTTCATGCTCCCCAAGTCCGATCCTCGGAAGGGCGTCCCAGTCCTCCGTCGTTTCAAGGAGCTTGACTGGGTCGGAACCGTCATCCTCATGGGTGCCTTCGTCAGCTTCATCATGGCCGTCTCATTCGGCGGCATCCTCTACGCCTGGAACAGCGGCCAGATCATCGCCTGCTTCGTTGTCGCCTTCTCCCTCTTCGGCATCTTCGCCGTCCAGCAAGAACTCGCCATCTTCACTACAGTCGAACAGCGCATCTTCCCCGTCCAGTTCCTCAGAAGCCGAACCATGCTCCTCCTATTCGCCGAGACCTCTTCTGCCGCAACCGGCATCGTCGTCCCGCTCTACATGTAAGCACCCCCACCCTCCCTTTCACCCAAACACACCCACTAACCCCCACCCAGGATCCCCCTCTTCTTCCAATTCACCCAAGGCGACACCGCCCTCCAAGCCGGCGTCCGCATCCTCCCCTACATCTTCCTCATGGTCTTCGGGTGCATCGTCAACGGCGCCGTCCTCTCCAAATACGGCTACTACATGCCCTGGTACCTCGGCGGCGGGATCCTCTTCGTCATCGGCTCCGCCCTAATGTACACCATCAACTCCTCCTCCACCGCCGGCCAAGTCTACGGCTTCAGCGTCCTCCTCGGCGTCGGCGTCGGCGTCTTCTGCCAGGCTTCTTTCTCCGTCGCTCAGGGCACTGTTAAGCCCTCCGACATCCCGAGTGCCGTGGGCTTCATCACCTGTGCGCAGATCACGGGTATCACTATCTCGATCGCTATCGCGAACTCAGTGTTCCTTAACGGCGCGGAGGAGGGGATCGCGAAACTCATGCCCGATGTGCCGCGTGATCAGATCCAGTCCGCGATTGCGGGCGTGGGAAGTAAGTTTGTGCAGAGTCTGCCGCTGGAGATGAGGCAGAAGGTGTTGGATGCCATTATTGAGGCGATGAGTAAGGCGTATGTGCTTTGCATTACGGCGGGCGCGTTGGCGATTGTGTTGAGTTTGTTTTTGAAGAGGGAGAGGCTTTTTGTGGCGCCTGGGTTGGCTTAGAGACTGGGTGGGAGGGCTGTATTTGGGGTGGGAAATTGGGGTAATAGATTGGATATACAGAGCTTTTGGAGAGGGTGGGATTAATGGTTATTTGGGTTGGAGTTTGGAGGTCGGCTGGTAGGGTCTGGGTTTAGAGTATTGGGGGGTAATGGGCGATCTAGAATAGAGGATATCCACTCAATCGTAGTGGTGTAATTTGGCTGGTGTTGGTGCCAATTATATTAGTGTATGGGATTTATTTACTTGAAATGAAAATATACTGAATTGGAAGCGTCTACATATGGGAAATGAACCCCAAATTATTCACACATAATCAATCCACTCTCAATTTTTCAAAAAATATTTGCAAATTGGAGAATATCATATCCATTGCCCCCATCTCAGCAACTCAACCCCCCCGCCCCCAAAACCACAATCCCTGATATATACGCCTAATCTCGCCCCTATATGCCTTTCATCCTTCCTCCCTATATACCAACCCCTCTCCGCTCTCCGTGACGTTGTTTATGTATCTTTCATTCGTAAATATCCCAAAAAGACATACATCATAAATCAACAGCGTTGGCGTCATCTCCCCCCTCCCGCTCGCCACATTTGAGCGTGCCCCCTTCCCAAAAATATCTGCAACGCAATAAAGTAAATAAAGAGGAATAAACGCCTGCGCTCGTGCAACAGTATGAGGGGTAAATGTTTGTGCAAAAGTAGACGCGTAAGAGCTGGCGATATAGGTGAAGAATCCAAGATTGTAGACTGCCTGGGTGGGGCGTTGGAAGGTCAGTCTGATGCTGTGATGGTCTGTATTGTAGATGTTGGTTTGATATCGCTGGTAGTCGAACTTGAACCAGTAATGGCGATTAGGTGGTGGTGGTGTCGCCATTTTTAGTTTCCACTGCGAACCTGGTCTGGGCTAGTTTCCCCCATAGCCTAGTGGTCCTTGTGGCGTTTATGGGTGTGGGTAGTATCTGAGTAAAATTTTCTTGTTGGTGATTGTATGCATTAAGTCGTATCTCAAGACGTATCGGATGGGGTCGCCATGTTCTGGCTTTGTCGGCGGAGGCCCGGAGATAGCGGCGGTGCCGCAGCAGCAGGAGGCACAAATGTACTGTGGGCAATCATTACTTCGGCGGTGACTTTGTTGGCTTCAGCTTGGAGATTTGGTAGAGGCATGGGATCCTGATAATTCTATTAGCATACAAGTTGGATTATGACGGTGTTGGATATCTTACCTGACGAAGATATTGCTCCAGCTTCTTCTTCAGTATGTGTACGCGCACTGGTTTGGCCAAATAATCGTTCATACCAGACGCCAAACACTTTTCCCTATCGCCTTGAATTGCCGATGCAGTCATGGCGATCACCAGAACCGCTCTAACCGCATCATTTGGATCTCTTCGTAAAAGTTTCGTTGCCTCGTAACCATCCAGCACTGGCATCTGCACATCCATTAGAACCAGATGGTACGGCACGCCTTCTCTGGCCTTCTGTCGTAGCCCTTCGACAGCCGCCAGGCCATTATCGTACGCATCGACGTGTTTAAACCCGAGTTTCTGCACGAATTGAATAGCAATCTTCTGATTGATCGGGTTATCTTCCGCGATGCATATCCTGAGGTCATCGCGAGATATATCACTGAAGTCGGCATACGGCAAGTGGGAACGGCGCTCTTCAGGCTCCATGTACTTCGACATAGGATCTCGTTGATCCGAGCCGGTCTGGCTGTCTCCTGCTGTAGCGTCCGGATTGGCTTTGGGAAACGTGACGGTAAACCAGACAGTCGTTCCAACACTTTCTGTACTTTCCAGCTTGATCATACCCTTCATCATCGATTCAATCAACGACTTGCAAATACTGAGGCCTAAACCGCTACCTCCGTATTTGCGAGCCGTGCTGGCATCTGCCTGGCTAAAGGGCTTGAAGAGTTTTGCAAGCTGCGACGGCGGAATGCCGATGCCAGTGTCTCTCACCCAGAATGTGAGCTGTATGTCGTCTGCAGATTCGCTATCCATGCGAGCGCCTACAGTAATAGATCCACTCTCCGTGAACTTCAAACTGTTGCCAATCAAGTTGCCAATAACCTGGTGCAGTCTGACGGGGTCACCATAAATGAGTGCCTGAGGGAGGTTGATATCCTGCAATATCTCCACCTCGCGGGTGCTTCTCTTGTCTCTGTTGCTGTAAGAAACAGATCGGACAACCTCTCGTAACATTTCATCGGCATTGAAGGCTACAATGAAGAGCTTCATCTTGTCAGCTTCCATCTTGGAGAAGTCAAGTATATCGTTGATCACGGTCAACAACAAGTCAGCCGAAACCCGAATAGAATCGGCCATCTCGGCTTGCTCCTTCCTTAGATCCGAGTCCTTGAGAAGCTCGGAATTGCCAATCACACCATTAAGTGGAGTTCGCAACTCGTGAGAAACATTGGCGAGGAAGATAGATTTTGCCTTCGCAGCTTCTTCGGCAAGTTTGACATTCCGAATAGCTTCGGACTCGGCTCGTCGAGACTTGATCTCTGCCTCTTTTGCCTTGGCGAGAGCGCGCTTTTGCGATTCAACCATCGATATGTTCGAAGCAGAGACCTTTTCGATCGCCTTCAAGGTCAGGGCATTCGAGTAGGAGATACCAATCTGGTTGACTAGTAACTGCAAAACAGTGAGATTGCGGTCTGTGAAGGCGTTTGGTTGCCCTTCCAGATAAAGAACGCCTAGGAGCGGTTTGACGCCGTGAGAGATCGGGATCGCAATCACCGACTTCCCCAGGGGATTCTTTATCCACCAGTCATCAGCAACGTTACTGAATCTCTCGTCGTGGATGAGATCAGTGAGGAAAACAGTTTCCCGGAACCTCGTGCAGTAGAGAATGACACTCGAAGCCACAAGTGGCGTCTCGATTAACGGGAGTCCAGGCATATGAGCAACGGCACCATTCTCGGGATCGCCACTCGCGGCGATACTCCAGCCCGAAGGGTCATCATCTTCCACTATAATTGCAGCCAAAGATGCCAGACCACCGCAGTTGTTCAAGATAATTTCGCACATGGTTTTCAGCAGCTGGTCCACTTGCAAAACCGATGATATGACCTGCGAACTTTTGAGGATAGAACTGAGATCCAACATATCCAATGCTGGCACCCCAGATCCAGAATCGTCGTGCGCAGAGCCCAATTGCCACGCATCAATCCGGTCACCCTTAGTTTCCGCAGGGGATCCAGTGGGATGCAGGCGATCCTCAGTTCCGCTGTTTTCTAGGGCATCGAATTGCACTGTTGCTGAGTCGCCCGCAAAATCCGTCTGTGTGCCTACTTCTGTCCTTCGCAAGCTACCCGTGGGACCTTGGATAAGTAGGCTGTGCTCTGTTTCGATATGCTGGACAACACCGACCGCACCAATCTGGCCGAAAAGGCTCATAGCTTCGCGGAGCGCTGATTTGGCTGATCTGCGAGCCGTACGGCGGAGGAAATACCCAGCCAACAGATAATTCCCAAGAGCTTCTTCGAGGATGAACCCGTGGATGGCAGAATGGTCTAGCGATGCCTCGTAGAAGCTTATCGTGGAGCCATGATCTCCCTGCAATTCTGCTATCTGCGCGTCCAGCAGAGTCGACCAGGACAAGTAATTGACGTCGTTGATTGCCTGCCACTCAACGATTTTCTTTCGCAGCATCGCCAGCTCTTTCAGAACTTCACCAATCTCAGCGGGAAGCGACCGTTTATCAGGTACGCGTGGATCCTGGGCCTTTTGCCAAATGAGACCACTGAGGGATAGTCCGTAAAATAGCATCGTGAATCGTGTGTTTCTTGCTGACCAGACCGAGTCGAGGTTATCAAAGCACTCGCGCGAGAGCTCGGCAGCTTTCTGGTAGTGGCCATACAAAAACAGCGGCGCGACTTGGAGACTTTGGTAGAGTAAGATTGGTCTGTCGCCCATCGCGCCGACTCTTGACTTTATCCAGTTTGAATACTCGGCGGTGTCGTGGCCCTCATCGCTCATAACATGCTCAGCGGATCCGGTGTTGGTCTTGCCCTGTAAAGCGCGACACATTTGGCGGACGGCGATTAGCATGCTGCCGCCTCGGCAGTCTTCTTTCCAGTTTGGAATTTCTTCGCATCCGAATTGGCAGAAGGATTCTATATCACCGAGGTGTTCCGAGCCGAAGAGCTTCAGTAAAGCGACAACACCGAAGTTCAAAATTGTCGAGATTCGATCACCGGATTGAATAATATATTCCAGCGCGCCTTCAAGCTGATCGATAGACTCTGATAGCGATGATTGGACATGGCCAACGAACAAAGAGTATATTGTGCCACCGATGCCAAGGGTATATGGATCTTGCCACTGCTGCATCATGTCTTGGGCGAGGTTACCCATCTGGCTACCGAATTCAATCATTGAGAATCGCGAGATGGCGATAGTAGCCAGGTGCATAAACGCCAGGCCGCACTGCGGGAAGTTTCCCTGCGTAAGGCAAGTCTCAACCATCACTAGGGAGGTGCTGTAATAGACCAAACGGTCCGACCAGAATGCATCGGCAATGATCTCCACAAGTACAGCACCTGCGGCTTCAAGATTGGAGCTTTTGCATCCCAATGGTCGCATGCTCAGCTCCTTCTGATCGATACTTCCGAGCTTCAATGAAAGCCTGTCGAATTCCCGATCACATTTCTCCCATGTAGGTTTTTCATCTGCATCAGTACCCAACGCAGACAGGCAAACACGGAGGCACTTGAAAGCCGACACAGAGTCTCCAGTCTGAGCATACATACGGGACTGTAGTACCCAGGCTGGGGACTTTTCGACGGCTGTTTTCGCGTGTTCCAAGAGAATGTTGAGAAGGCGGGTGGTCTGTTCAAAGTGGCCCATAAAATGGTGGCACTCAGCCGCTCGGATGTAAAGGGAAAGAGTTTCTTCGTAGTAGCAATCCTCCTTCTCATCATCCCAAGGAGTATCTTGGAGTAAGGCGAAACAATGATCGTAATACTTGGCCGCTGTCGGCCTTGCACCGTTTTCGGCCGCCGTTTGGGCGCCCTCGAAAAGAATCTTGCGGAAGGATTGACGATGAGTTATCCGCTTCTTTATAATATCGACAGATGCGCAGACATGGGCAGCCGTTGACTCTCGTAGCCTCTCATCCAATGAGTAATACTTTTGAAGTGTGCAGGCGATCACAAAGTTCATCTTCCCTATATTCCTCATTTCCAATGCCGACGCTGCCTGTATATACCGGTCATGCGCAAATCGAAACATATCATCATCTTCTGTCGCCATAATAATATACGCTTGGATTGCTGCCTGTAGGCCAGCAACAGCATCTTGCTGGGAGTGGGTGAAGGATATCGGCTCTTCACCTGGCGATGGGAGAGTTTTTGGAGATCTTTCGTCATCATCGTTGTAATCGAATTCTCCACTGAGCAGTCGCTGGATCAGTTCAAAGGAGAATGATGTGCCAAGTAGCGAGGCCCACGCTAGGATAGACCGACTTGTGGCTGGTAGCTCGCTGAGGCGGCGGGTAACGAAGTCGTTATTGAGGGTATCATGGTACGTTTCTGTCGAGAATTCTCTGAAGATTCGATCCAGGTCGTATTCCCAAACAGAGTTCTGGTAATTATAGAAGATGCATCCCTTCCGGTTGCAAGCGCTAAGCATCTCACGCATGTAAAACGGATTTCCTGCCGATTTTGACTGAATGACTGCAGCAAGAGGGATAATATCTTCAGCTGGGCGGCGCAGTGATTCAGCCACGTATTGGGCTATATCGTCCTCGGTTAACGGCTTCAATACGATTCTCGTTACGCTCACTCCACCAGTTTTAATGTTCCCTTGTGTATGTTAGCAAGTAATCGTCTGTTGCGGATGGTATGGCATATGCTTACGGAGCCCGTCTGCCCCTGGGGGTTCAATAATGCTTTTGATCTGCTCCGGCAGCATCTCTTCAGGTCTGTAAGTCACAATGAGAACAACCTTCATCTTGGAAGAGATGAGCTGCGATATAAGTTCCAGAGATTCGTCATCGGCAAACTGAAGATCATCCAGACAGAAGCAGAGGAATTTGTACTGGGCAAAGACGCGCAACACGTCGAGGAATGTATTCATCAATCTCGCTGATTTCGTAGCTGAACCGGCTCGAAGGAATTCTTGGGAGGTTTGCGAGGCAAGGGAAATGCTATACAAGCTAACCCGGGAGCTGGTTGAATCTCGTCGGCTTTGGTCAGCGCGTATACTCTTATTGTAACTCGGTTGGAGCTGTGATGGCCGGCGGTTCGGTCCATTGTCCGACCCCAGTAAGAATTCCGGGAGGCCAAGGACTTTGTGAAGGATTGGCCAAACAGGCCTAACATAATGCTTCAAAATTTGGTGGAATGGCGTATCAGTATCGCTCTCCGAGAAGACTTGCTTAAAAAGGGACGATAATAGTTTGAGTAATGGTCCAAATGGAGTTCGTTGAGCGGAGTCGAACTTCGAGGAAGCAAAGTATCCACGTCGCCGAGCCTCAACTTGCACACTGTGAACAAGGCGGCTCTTGCCTAGGCCGCCAGCCCCAGCAATGGAGATGACCTCGCAACGCCCTTTTCTGGTGAATTTGTGCACGTTCTTTTGGCTTATGCTTCCAGCCCCTTCAGACGTGCTCCTCTGCGTGTCGCTACTCGTAGACATCCCGCCAGTTGTGCTTTGAGAGTCGAACTGCGCCGAGGTATTTTTGCCCCACGGCTTCGGCTGGGCCTCCCCATGCGCCGAATCCTTGGTTGCGTGAGACTGCGAACTTGCCCTAGAGGCAGACGACAAAGCATGGTGTAATCGGTGAGCGTTTTGTCCAGATATTGCTGTGCCGTTGCTTTTACTTCCTGCTGAGCTCGTGTGCTCGCTGATGTCGTCTGCGATATCCAAGGACTCAGGACGGCCGTCTGATAAGCTGGATCGGGACGAGAGCACGTTTGGGCTCTGCTTTTGGCTGGTTGTATGCCCTTTGGACACTTTGTCGATAATTTTGACGATCTCATCCCGCTCTTCTTCACGGCCGATCATTATCGATGGGAGGATGAAAAACGAAGATACGTCTTTGGTGGCTAGGTTCAGATTGCCCAAGGCTACCGAATCTCCATTCCCAAGTAGCTTCTGCACCTCGGCCAAATCATGACGAAGTCCGCTGGCGGAGTGATATCGTTCACTAATGTCCTTGGCTGTCATTTTCGCTATAATACGGCCTAGTATATCGGGGACCTCGAGTCTGACTGTTGACACGGATGGCAACCGCCTTCCAAGGACGCTTTGTATGATATCCATCGGAGTAGGGCCATCAAAGGCAGGTTTTTGCGTGAGTAACGTCCAGAAAAGGATTCCTAGGGAGTATATGTCGGTCCTACTATCAGGCTCTGCGGGCATTCGTCCAGTCTGTTCCGGACTTATAAATGACAGCTTGGTCTTTGCACCAGCCTCTTTCGACAACGTTGACCAGCCATGGCTCGTGAGGCCATGCTCAAACGACCGCAGCCCGGATCCAAAGTTAATAAGCCTCGTTTGGCCTGTAGTCTCATCGAAGTGAAATGCATCGCCTCTGATTTCTCCATGGACTATACGTTGGCCGTGGTGTAGAATCTCGAGACACTCCGTTGCTCCAATAGCAAAATCAAGAAAAACCGGAAGGGGGATCAGTTCACATGTTTTCCGTAGATTTTGCCCTGGTGAGCCAAACTCTATATACTTAAGGAGGGAGTTCTTCCCAGGGGCCTCAAAGATGGAGACCACGAATGGACCCTTATCACCCTGCTGCGGGGCCAACCTAAGCAGGTCAACAGGCCGAACTATATGGTTCCCCTGCGGATCGACCGAGTGGAAAAGGTTTGAGCAGATATGGAAAGTCCGTTCCTCCCGCAGCGTATGCGTTGATATTTTCGCAATGACCTGGACCAGTGGCTCGGCCGTCTCGCTGTCGTTGATCCCAGGGGCAACTTCGGCCTCGCGGTATGTAACTAAGGAGGTCTTGCTCGCACTGGTGTGCAAATAGCTCTTAGGGTCGGCGGCATCTTTGAAGGGTCCTACTGAAGTCGGCGCACCATGTTTGGTGCCGAATACACGCCTGCAATATCGTTAGTCCCCCGTGCTCATTTGGTGGTCTGCGTGCTCGCCATACCAGTTATCGTAGCTCGAGAGAATGGGCGGCCGGGTCTCGTCCCAGGTGTACCCGCGGATCTGGCGTAGTCGCTCGAAAAGTCGGGGAGGCGGTATGTGGTGGTCATCCACAGCACCGACAGGACCATCCATGGTTGTAGCCGCACTCTCAGCTCATCTTCTGGATGGCAGGAGGTATACCATGAGTAGCGAGACTCAATATAATGGAGAGCTATACGTATTGGGATAGTTTAGTGTCGTTTTTGGTTGGAGGCTGATTTGTATGGACACCCAACTTACGGTGTTGATGTGAATTCAGCAATGGCGCTTTGCTACTTACGGTAAAGTCTTGGCGTAATCTGCAGTATGACGCGCTATAGAAGCTTAAATTACTTTAGCCCATTAACCCCCCATTGATCAGAACACTTTTAGTGAGGCACAGAGAATATTTCTACCAAGGAATTTACTGAGCACTAATGGCGCACTACTGTTAGTTGACAGTTGATAGTTGCGAACCAAAATATCGCGTCAAAAACTCAATCGGCCGCGGCAAAAGACGTTGAGGCCGTCCATCTGAGACAATGAAACGCAAGGGTGCGTTCCTTACGTCATTGAGCCGCCACGGGCTTGAGGTTTGGCGGCACAGACAAGGGAACACAGAAAACTTCGATGCAACAAGCCATTCGAAAGGTTACACTGCAGTCTGATCTAAGATTATTGACAAGGTTATCATTAATGAACACAAGTTAAAAGCACAACTCGGTCTAATATACGCCGTTAACCCCGACACGCCCCTTTTGTGAACCCCCAGCCAACCCCCAATTTATCAGCTACCGTTCAACTCCAAATACCAAGATGATGCCCCAGACAGCGCACAAGGATATGGCCCTGTCTCTCCACCCATTTAATGTTGCACCAGGTCTATATCCTGTATCCCCATTGAACCCCCAACTCCACAGCAATGACTCCGCCCTCTCTTTCAGGCACCTCTTAACTCCTTGATCACTTCTTTAGCGATGGCTTCTTTGGCCGCGTCATCAGCTGTACTACCACTCATGCACGAAATGCCATCAATTCCAATTTTCGAATTTCTCAGAGCATTGATGCCGTTCGCGAGGGGACCCAAGTCAGACTTCGATCCAGATTTAGTTGACATGATGTCAACAACTTTCGCGTCGCCAGCGGCGTCTGCTTTATCAGTGGCGGTGTTTCTGAACAGTTGCGCTCCGTCGGTCAAGCGACGCTCTTCATTGCGTCTGCCATTGACGAAATCTGGATAATTCAGCGTCAACTCGACCGCGCCGTTGACAATGTGGTCGGCGGCTTCAACACCAAGCATAAAGCTATGGTCTTGGTTGCCAACCTCGTACCGCCAACTTCCAAATCTTCCACGGGAGTAGATGCCTTTCGCTTCAAGCGCAGGCAGAAGTTGCTTCAAGACACCTTCTCGCTCAAGGGAAGGCGTCGGGTAGCCATGGTCAAAACGCCTGTGGTAGGTTGAGACGATTTCATCATCTTCTTTGATCATCTTGGTGTTAATCAACCCTTGAATCGAGTCTCGGAGCAGATTCTCTTGGTCGACAGGCTTCATAGACGACTCTGAAATCTCAAGCATGATAGACCAATACGGGCCGTTCTGCGGTTCACTCGACGCCGGCGCATCACCATTTGCAAGATACTTTGTTCGCAGCTTGACGGACGCAAGTGGCTGATTTCCCGGCGAGTAATTCGAGAAGATCGTTGCTCGATAAAACGGACAATCGTCTTCGGGGAAGTAGAGCTGAATCCGGTTAGTTTTTGGAGCTCCGAGTAAGATGAGGAACATACCCAGCACTTGTCCCCAATATTCTCAGGTCTTTCGCCTCGAATCCCAACTCCGATAACGTGCGTGGATGAGTAAAAGAGGTCCTTGCTCATTTTAATCAGCTTCTCATCAGCCATGCTCTCTACAAGCTGATCAACAGCCATAGTGCTGATGAGCCTCTTGTATTTGATCTTGCTGCCGTTTGACATTGTCACAGTTTTGGCAGCGGCGTCGACCTTGCTTACGCGGCCGTGAGAGCCGAATCGAGTCTTCTCCTTCGGCAGCGTTTTTGCAACGCCGATCCAGATAGCACCCGTTCCACCACGAGCAGGGAATCGGAAAGTAGAGTTAGGCCCCCAGTTCCCGGCCACCTTTTGAAGGATGACATTCTTGGTGACTGTCTTGAGATCCGGGGCCGCAACACGCTCGCCGAGCCATTGGCATTGCATCTGCAAGTGGGTCAGCAGCCGCGAGGGTATAAGGGTATATAGCCGCAGTCATACCTTCGTCGTTGGAACCGCCCAGACCTTGAAGTTGTATGGCCGCATGAACAGGTCGGCGATGCCAGTGCCCATCATACGAATAATCCATTCATCGAAGTTGGCGGGTTTATTTACAGCAACACGAGCATCCATAGCAGCATCAATCATCCCATTGATACATCTGACCTGATCATTCTTTGGGAGCACTGAAATATTGTTTTGAAAAGGATACGGCACCCAGAGGTCCTTGCATCGCACATACGATACGCGTTCGTGAGTGTACCAATCATCCTCTTTTGGAAGCGCTTCATCAATACAGTCGTCGAAGTACTTGTAATGTGAAAATATCACATGCCCTCCAACGTCGTAGAGCTGCCCTCATATTAGTACTTGTGCGCGAAATAATAGAATACAATCGCGGGCCGGGACCAATTAACTTACAAAACCCTCTGGTGTGACGTCTGTTGAAGCCAGACCACCAGGTGTTTCATTTGCGTCCACAATCAGCCATGAGGGCCCGTTCTAGCGATAATGTCAGCCACAGCGGTCGCAACGATGGAGGGGAAGTCGCACAATCTGGTTCAGGCGCTTGGCCGCGCCCAGGCCCGTCGGCCCAGCCCCAATAATGAGAATATCGACTTCTCTATAAGATCAGGTCAGCAATAAATCGCGGGAGGATTGTTGATTGTTTATATCAGAGGAGGGGCGCCACATACACATCGCCTTTGCTCATTTTGAATGTAGCGTTCGTGTCCCAATTAAAGCGAGTGTTCTTTTTAGCAACCTGAGTTGATTGTGTAGCAACATGTAGTTACTATAAGAGAGGAATCGGATGAGAAATTATTGAGGAACCGAGATATGGTTCCTAGATGAATCGCGACTGTTTGAATCTCGTACCATTCGAGGAGCCATGACGGGCCAGGGCGGTCACGAATAGGCATAAAGGTATGGTTGGTAGGGTAAAGAGGGAAGTGGCGGGGTCGACCAGGATCATGGCCTCTGGCCTCCCCCCTCCCTCACAAGCCAAAGCTCCATGTTTGTTCCAGTACAGGTCAGTAGTCTAAAGTCAGTACTGCACATGTATTTTGAGGTACTTTTGCTATTTCGGGTGGGCTTGATCCAACTCCGTTCAAGCAAAAGTGGCGCAGTTTCATCCGTCGATCAGCAGGAGCGAATGCAGGTACAGTAGAGGAGAGTACAGCACCAGTACAATCACAGTACAGCTGTTTTCAGAATGCTCCGGTACTGTACCCTATAGAACAGTGGAAGCTTCCCTCCGATCTTCTGCGGTCTCCAGCAAGGGCCATACGATCAACCCGAGGATGGGCGGACTTACGTACATAATCGTATGTACAGTACGTGGCTTCATTTTCTTTTGTTTCAATTGCAGACTCCAATGTGTGGAGGTATGTGTATATCACCGAATATCACGGTATATCACCGTATACAATCGACGTCACAGGTGGGAAGGAGAAGTGGAAAGAGAAGTGGTGCTTGATCCACGTAATCGCTGTACCAAGATCTGATCATCTGTGGGTCTTCTTGAACTTCGAAACAGTTTTAAGTCGAAGTCTCCTTGTCTCCTCGTCTCCCCTGGCCGTCCTGGCGTAGAAGTTAGTATTTTTTTCAGTACATAGAAGACAATTGGCAGGCAATTGGCATACAGTTAGCACATTTATGTATATACCTACATCATCATCTTGCAACCGGAAATATTTCGAGCCTTTCCGCTGTACGAGTTGTGCGAGTAATGCCACTTTCGTAACTTCCAATCCTTCACCGCCCGGCAGTACACTGGCCATTCCCCACCCAAATCCACGTACGTACCACGCCAACCAACATGTGAGGCTATGTACGGTTTGTACGGTACTGCCGTCTCTGTGCTCTCTCTACTATCTGGCTCTCCCTCTGTACCTTCCATGCCAACACTGTCGATCTGGTAGAGCCATATTTCTCTAGCTCATAGACCAATCGACTATACACTTTTGCTCACATACTGCCTTACCTGACGGGGCAGACGTATGACGAACACCATGGCACGATTTTAGCATCCATCTCCTATACCTGCCACGTTCTGCCTGCTGCTTGTGCTCCTTGTTTATCTGGCTCTCACCACAAACCACCCCATTTCGCTGCTCGTAACGGCCCATTGAGTATATATATCCAAATCTGCCAAAGCTGCACGAATAGCCTCTTCCCCCGCGCATTTGTGCCCCTTGACCTTGCGCTTTCTCCCAGGGCGCAACTATGAGTGCAGACGACAGAGGCCCCGATTCTGGAGATGACCCCCGCTTAGAGAAGATCGAGCCATCATTGCCAAGGGTCATTCAGGATGTTAAAGAGGAAGATACGGACTCTCCGGCGTTACATCCTTCGGTCTATGTTGTGTAAGCATTTCCTGTTCCTGGATCCGATTCTTGTTCGCAAGAGCGTTGCAGTTCATAATTTCTAACTTTTGGCCCACTAGGATTTGGATCTCGCTGAGCTCCAGCGTCATTCTGTTCAACAAATGGATCCTCGATTCCCAAGAATTCCGTAAAACACCCCGAATCACCCTATATCGTTGCATTGGCTAAATCAACCACTCAGGATACCCGGTGCTTCTCACAGCATGGCATCTCTTCTTTGCGACGGTAATGACGCAGATCATGGCTCGAACGACAACCCTCCTCGATGGACGAAAGAATGTTCGCATGAATACGCGCATGTATATACGGACTATCCTCCCCATAGGAATAGTTTACAGTCTTAGTCTCATATGCGGCAACCTGACGTACCTATACCTCAGCGTCGCATTCATCCAGATGCTCAAGGCAAGCCCAACCCAGGCGCATGTCGACACAATCAGAGCATTTGCTAACTAGAAGCAGGCGACGACGCCAGTGGCCGTCCTCATAACAGGCTGGTTCTTCGGGGTTCAAAAGCCCAACATGCGGGTTCTGTTCAACGTCTCCTTCATAGTCATCGGTGTTGTCCTCGCCTCATTCGGAGAGATCAAATTCGTGATGCTCGGGTTCCTCTTCCAATGCGGTGGAATCATGTTCGAAGCCGTGCGACTCGTCATGGTGCAACGGCTCCTCAACTCCCCGGATTCGAAGATGGACCCCCTCGTGTCTCTGTACTACTTTGCGCCTGTCTGCACAGTCTTCAATGGCCTGATCGCGTTGGCATGGGAGGTGCCGAAGGTCTCAATGGAAGAGGTCCACAAGGTTGGGTTGCATAACTTCGCCCTCAATGCTATGGTGGCGTTCGCATTAAACGTATCTGTGGTTTTCCTCATCGGAAAGACGTCCTCCCTCGTTCTGACACTCTGCGGCGTCCTGAAGGATATTCTCCTCGTAGCAGCCTCCATGATGATCTGGGGCACCATCGTCACACCCCTCCAGTTCATCGGATACGCCATCGCCCTGGGTGGCCTGGTGTACTACAAACTCGGCGGCGAGCAGGTACGGACACATCTGGAGATGGCCAGCCAGCGCTGGAGATCGATGTCCTCACGCCGCCCGTTCTTGTGGAGGATACTCATGTTTATCATCGCATTCTGCATCGTATACGCGCTTCTCGATGTCCTAGCCCCTTCATATGCGCCCAGGTATGACCCGGAGAGAGTGTCGGCGGCATACCTGGCGGCGAAGGAGAGGTATAGGAATGGCGGGGCAAACATTCCTAAGGACAACTGAGTCTGGAGGGATTCGGACGACGATCACGATTGATGCTTTCCCGGGAGGAGCATCACAGGATGGGGATGGGCTTTGTCAGCATTATTGACTTCTTGGGTTCATGCACTTGCTGGTTAAGTAATATTGCATCTTGTTTTTGTCGTTTTCATGGCGCAAGGATAGAAGGGGGGTTTAAAAGGGCAATTTCAGACGCTGGCGCGGAAAGGGGGAGGAGTAAAAGGATCATTTTTGGGAATGGATGGATGGATGGATGGATGGGCGGTGGCCGTGCGATGATGAGGAGCTCCTCGTCTCTTGTCTCGTGGCTGGCAAAAGTATATATATTACTGTAAAAGTACATTGTCACAATAGCACCTGGGCCAAGTGTGATTCCGCTGTAATTAATAAATCCCCTTCGCTTCGTGCTATTCATCCCCATAGATTTCAAGTAAAGAAAGATAGTATTTGTTATCGTTTGGTAAAATGCCTCCTCATCAGTTAGTTTCCATATATCCAATATTACAAAGGTCGTAAAATACACCCGCAGCCAGCCACCCATCCAAATAATCCCACTCTTCGCACAAGGGTATACGAAAATGAATCCATCCATCGCTCAGACATAAACTCATCATCGTAATCATCTCATCAACATCACACTTACAACGCGTAGCCCAGCTCCACGTTAGTCGTCAGTCCTATTATCCTGCCTCCTCTTTCATCACTCACTCATTCTCCCAAACCCAATCATTATGCCCAATCCTCGTACACGTCAAATAACTCACCCCCTCCGCCCCACCCTGCAACGTACACCTCATAAGCGGCGCCACCGTCTCCCTCGCCAGCCCCTTCACCTCCTCCACCTTCCTCTCAAACCTCCTCAACGTCTCCCTCGAATACAATTCCGGCGTCAGCTTCAAAAAGCGCTTACACTCCTCGTGCCCGAGATACGCGCTCCCGGAGCTCGACCCGAGGAGGCGGTAAACGCGCCCTAGATACGGGACGGGGGGGTCGCTGTAGGGAGGCGGCATGCTGGCGCTGTTTGCGCTCAGTGGCGGCGCGTCGAGGAGATCGTGGGGGTTGGCGTGGGGGCGGGAGGCGGAGATGGGTTTGGCTGGGCCGGGAGGGGGGGAGGATGTGTTCTCTGCGAGCCACTCGCGGAAGAGCGACACGGCGAGCCAGTCAACGTAGCTAGTCTGCGGGCTGACGCGGTCACCGCGGCTCGTCAAGAGGGAGAGGCGGAAAAGGCGGCCCTCAACGCCCGCAACGACATCGGCGAGTTCATCGACTTTATCTTCTATGAGCTCGACGACTTGTTGCGGGAGCGCCTGACGGAGGTGTCGCTCGCCGACGGGCCATTGGCCGACGACGTGGATGAGGGCTTCGGCGAAGATGACTTTGGAGCGGGCCATGTAGCCAAGGCGGAGGTAGGAGGGCGGGTACTTGGCGATTTGCTTGAAGAGGCGGGATTGGAATTGGAGGAGGTGGTGGTCGATTCGCGGGCCGACTACGACGAGGGCGTCGTACATGTCTGCTAGTGCGAGGAGGGATTTGCATTGGATGTAGGCGTCGGCGATATTAATGGGGTCGAGAGAGGGAGGGTAGTTGTAGAATATGCGGAAGAGGTTGTCGTAGTCGCGGAGGAGATCCGTGTCTTCTTGAGATAGTGGTGCTGGTACGGCGATGCTGAGATTGGCGACAGAGCGGAAGAATGAGGTCGATGAGCTCGGAGGCTTGTTGCGGACTGGCGGGGGTGACATGGGATTGAAGAGAGACGGCGCAGGAGGGGTTGCCTGCACCAGCATGGGAATGTCGCTATTATCCGCCCCTTTGTCTAGCTCATAGCGCCAGCGCTGTTTCCGAGGCGACGACGATGTCCGGCTCGCAGTATCTATACTGCCTCCATCTTCCCCGATCCTAGCCAGCTCCTTGCTGGCCTCTGTATGCCCACGCGACCATTCCTGGCTCGTGCTGGCCTCAAAGAAACCAGAGCACTGCGTGAGGATCAAGCGATGGAGGAGATATCTGTTTTCCTTCCCTCCAGCGCTGACGAGGATTTCCACATCGCCCGTGTTCGCAAAGACCGGGAACTCATTTTGTGGGACGTAGGAGGAGCCGCCGGCTAGTGATCGGTTCTGGCGGCGGTGTCGACTTGAGCGCGAGACGACGGAGGAGGGGCCGCGGACGGAGAGGGAACGCGAGGGCTCCGGCTGTGAGACCATTTAGGAGTTTGGGATCTGGTCGACTATGCAAGCTGCTGTAGTTGAGAAGTAGTCAGCAACGCGTCTTAGGAATGGGCGAGAGGGATATAGAGGGAGAGGACGCACCTGCTCAGTTATTATCGCTCAGAAGCTACCATGTGCGCAGAGGGTGCTTCAAAGACGGCAGGGCGATAAGCCTCACAGAGCGTCTTTGTTTGAGCGCAAGTGTTCCAGTCCCCCGCAGTGAAATTCCGGTAGCCAGAGACTCAGCAGATTGCGACCATGTCTTTGTTATTGTGCTTTATCAACAGTCGTGTAGCGTGCCCGCCGTGTGACGGAAACCTTCGAGAGCCCTGAAACTTGTGACGGTAAACAGAGACACGATGATCCAGGTGCCTCCTTTCGCTGCCGCACATGCGCCTCGTTCCGCGATGATTGACTCGCCTCCGATAGTCCCGTTTCCCTGAACTACTCTCTCTAGAGCGAATTATATAACACGGTCATTTCTCTTTTTCGATGTGGGCCAACTGATTTCTTGTAATGGAAAGGGTGTGCCGGGGGGCGATATCAATTGTCAGGGAGTCAGAGTAGTCAGGGATGGGGTCAAAAGGTTCAATTCCAGGTGCTAGGGTAACTTTTCATGGTCCACGAATTGCGAGGCCGAAGCTGGGTCGCGTCGAGCCATGGATGTTTACTTTGTGTGGTGGGTGGTGGGTGGTGGGTGGTGGGGGGATGGGCTTTGACTAACAGCTGTACAGTGCAGTAGCAGTAACAGTGTTGTGCTGAGAATCGGGACACTCAGGCCAATAGACGTTGGGTGCGGGGCTGTCCGAGAAACCGAGATACCACTTCTATCGGAGGTCTAGCCAAACGATTGGAGAGGAAGGAACGGATGCCATTCGAACCAAGAGGGGAGACAGAAGGGAAGAGGGGAGCCAGTGGCGAAAACACCGTGCTTTATTACCAAGTAACACGTATAGTATATTATACCATACCTTATTGACCTTGTCGGTATTTTGGCATCTATAGGTTTCTGTCAGAGTGTCTATTCTAAATCTCATATCAAGTCGCATACTCTTCTCCATGCTCTACAGTACAGTACAGTCAGTATACAAAGTGGTCTCAGCGACGACGTTCCAAACATCTTCTAATTCCGCCCATGGTTCTCCTGCGTCACTACAGTCCCAGGAACACGACACCGCATATGCGGAACTTCAACTTTCTATTTCCCCTCAGCAAATATGTAGATTTCATCAGAAAATACGTTGTCTAGTCAATGGTGTCTCATCGAGTCCCCATCTGACAAGTAAAAAGCACCCCATCCCCCTTCCTCGCACTATCCGCCCACTCCACTCCCCTCCCCTCCGATCCCACGCACATGAAACAATTATTCCCAAGTAAGGTATTCGATATACTTCGTCTCTCTCAAGGTTGATGATGAATGATGGCCGCGCCACGCCACGCCACGCCCTCCACAAATAGCCACTAAAGATCTACATGAACAATTAAAATAAAATGCTGGACAGACCCAACGCCGCGCTAGCAAATGCTATGTGAGAATGAAAATTCGAATCGTTATAAACTCCCGAGCCGGAGAATATGCTCTGAAGCAAGACCACCGCCCAGCTAGAACACAGCCGCGAGTCCGCTCTTAGATTGGCGCTTGCTGAACCTATGCCGTTTCGGTGGTGCATCTTCTTGGTTCTTGGTCAGGTTTTTGCGACCGTTGCGGTCAGTAACACCCATTCCCTCGGGATACGTGTTCCCGCCGCCAAGGGTGCTTGTCGGACTCGACACCGAGGATGACATCTCGGCGAAGTTGCTGTCGTTGTTGTAAGAACCCAACATGCTTTGTGACATCGCAAAGTCCTTCGCGCTATCAAGAGTTTCAATCCACTCTTCGGGTGCTGTTCGACCCACGTCCGAGCTATTAGATGATCGCGGCTCTTCAAACGAGTAGTGGGTTCCATGCTGTAAACCGTTAGATATAACCTCAGAAAACATAGCAATTGCCAAAACTTACCGTATCTACACACCACCCAGCCTGCCCCTTCAATTCTGCCTGTAACCGCCAAGTGCAATCGGAAGCCAGAAGAGATATTTCTGTCTTTGACTTCTTCTCGTCCCCTCCAGCAGCTGCCAAAATTATTCGAGCGCTCGAGGTAACCATCACTAGCCTCTGCCTCTTCTTGATAGTGCTTCCACCAAAGAAGCGGGAGAATTTCTTGTCGCTCTTGCCGTTGTCGCCGCTTTTAGATCCCGGGCTGTGGGGTATTGGGCTCGAAGTAACCATGAGATTCCCAAGCTTGAGTATCCTCTCATTATTCCGAGTTAGTACAGGAGACCATTCGATATCTAGCTGGCTGGGAGGTGGCAGTTCAGTAATAACTTGTGGTTTTGGTCTTGAACTGCTACTTCCATTCGCACCACGGGTTGTTGATATTGGCTGCGGAGCACTCTGGTATCCATCCAATTTGATAACGTTCGGCTTTTGAGAAGGAGGGACATAAGGCATTAACCGCGGCGCCTTTTGCCTCCATAAGCTCCGTCCCCACTTCACACCATCGAAGAATTCGTGGTTCTTAATGTGCTCCATGGAGAGACGCCTCTGCGGGTCATGGACCAATAAACGCTCTACCAGGTCTCTTGCTGCCGGAGGAAAGCCAGGCGGAAACTCATAATCCAACCCGACAATTTTCTGGAACGTCAAGTACTCATTTGCAGCCTTGAAAGGCGGCCTTCCTGAGAGAAGCTGATATATTATACAGCCGAATGCCCACAGGTCGCTTGCTTTGCAAGCGTTTTTATCCGTGAGCAGCTCCGGGCTGACATACTCTGCCGTGCCAACAAATGACGCTGCTCGATTATCGTCATCCTCATTGTCCATATCGGGAAGGCCCTGTCTCGGCACAGCATATGGGTCTTTCAACAGCTTTGCGGTTCCAAAATCCGTAATTTTGACGTGCATTTGATCGTCGAGAAGAACATTCTCAGGCTTCAAATCTCGGTGAATCACACCACGAGAGTGCATGTAGTCAATGGCATCCAAAATTTGCGCACCATAGAAACGGGTGCATTCCACGTCAAATGTGCCAATCTTCTTCAACACTCCGAGGAGTTCCCCGTTGCTCGCCACATCCAGAACATAGTATAATGACTTCTCATCCTGAAACGTGTAGTATAGTCGTACGATGCCCGGGTGTTCCGTTAAACGGTTGAGCGTATTCTTTTCAATATTGACATATTTGATCTTCTTCTCCTTGATGATGTGCCTTTTGTCGAGTACCTTCACTGCATACTCCTTTAATGTCTGGCGATCCGTCGCAGCCAGGACAGTGCTGTATGATCCTTCACCGAGCGTTCGACCAAACGAGAAATCCCTAACGCCCTTCTTTACAGATCTTAAAACTTGCTTGCCGCTCTGATCGATTTCTTGTCGCACGCCAACTGCAGCTCCCCTTTCTTTCCACTCTTCACTGCTTGCTTGGAGCGGACCGTCCAGGCCGTATGATTGCGATCCGCCCGGAGGTGCTGGATTGGGCGCCATGTTTGGGTTCGTAATTCCGCGACCAGCACCCATAGCCCTCGAGCTATCTCGTGTTGAGCCATTGCCGGGTAGAATTGGCTGACTTTGACTGTATGATCGATCTCTATGGCTATCGTCTCGAATTTCTGCACCAGCTGCCATGACTGCTTCTGCATTTCGCGATTCTATCCTCGGAGCGCTACTGTGCACGGAATTGCTCGAAGATTCGGTTGGTAGCCGGTATGAACCAGGTTGCCGAGATGGTATGCTGTTTGCTGGTGGTGGGATGGGTGAGTACGCGCCAGAGACAGGTCTACCCCCAGAATAGCCGCGTTCCCTGCCTGGTGCATGGCTCGACTGAAATGGAGGAAACAACGCTTCTTGTTGGGCCTGGTGGTTGAAGGGCATGGACTGTCCTGGCCTGTAATTCTGCGCAGAAGGCGCACGACCCTGCTCTTGTATAGCTGCTGACGGCTCAGCAGGCTCCGGTGTATGTCTTCGTGAAGGCCTCCTACTGTCGACGGATAAGCCCGACAGCCGCGGGGGTTCTGAATCGTTGGGCGGTTCACTGCGCCTCAGCATATTGAAAAGCGAGCGACGTTTTTGTTGAGGTTCAGATGATCCATCCATTGTTGTGTCCACGATTTCCCGACTTGCCACAGATGGGGGAGTGTCTGTCGTGGCTGTTGATGAGTCGGGAGACCCTCTGTCTGGGTTAGCAATACGCAAACCACCAAACGAGTGTGTGAGGCTCAGGTTGTCGGTAGAGTTCATTGAGCCAGGGGTTAGGCTTTCAGGGTGTGGGGACGATATGCCACCCATGCCAATTTGTGGTGCTCCGCGCTTCGTCTGATCGTTTGGATTCGAAGAGTTGACAGACTGGGCGCCCTGTTGTGATGTTCCTTGGAAAGATTGTCCACCAGTTCCGCCCGGTCCCACGGAGACACCAGACCCGTCGCGATGGAAGGACATATTATCCTGATCTTGTCGGCTTATTTATAACCGATTCCTGTTCTGCTATTCCAATAGCTTCGGATAGTCCTCCAAGGTGCTGCCAGCCAAGGCGATGTGGTGGCAATCGATTGTCGACGAGCCCCAGGTGCGATAGGAGAGCTACGGTGGATAGTGATGAGCTATTCGTTTGGCCCCTTCTGGGGCAGAGCCTCTCACTTTCAGCAACGTGAATAATCGAGACAGGGTGGTGTTGTGTCGTGGTTGTGTTTATGTTCGTTGTCCGTCGGCGATACTAGCGGAAGAAGTGGAGTGCCGGGATGATGGAAATTGGTAAAAGGGTACCCGGAGGTCGTGGCCTTGCGCGTACAATACGATGATTCTCAAAACAAACAGCTTTGGCATATTATAAATAGATTGGCATGTAATCATACTCATTACTTTGCTATATACAGTATTGATCTCTCGTTTTCTTCTATATGTGGTCATTTAGATGGAGCCATTGAGCTCTGCGCCGTGGCATACACGTACTATAGTCGGCTGTGCACCGTCACTATTCAAGAACAACGGCGGTTCCTGGTCGTTCTTGCCGTTTATGTTTACCACACGTATAGATTATACTCTACTGGAGAGGTCCCTTGCTCCTTCCATATGAAGGATAATGTCAGTACTAGAATTGAAAAACATCGCAGCCATGTCACTATCTGAGCATTGTCAGCTCAGCAATTGTTGGAAGCTCATTCGCATCTGGGAAGCGTTTACTCGCCCAGTCTTTCGACATGCTTCGGCCTTCTCCTACTGTGATATCTCTTTCCAGAAGGGACGTGGTAGAGCATTTAGAGAACGTCGTCCGGAAAGCCGCAACATCACGATGCGGCGGTGCTGAACAACCTGCAGATACGAGGTTCATGCAACCACTTTATAATCGCCAGTCAACTTTCATGGATAATGCCAGAGCTGCTAGGTCTTGGGGCCAGTCCAGTTTTCAGGGCACTGGTAACACCGTGGATCCTATCGGAGGCCAATCTGACGGCGTAGATGCCTCTTCGGAACCTAGATCATCAGATGGCTCTGATACCGATGAGGGTTCTCAGATGGTGCAGCCAATAAGCCGATTGCTGTCCCTCGATAATGAGGACTCGGGAACTGAAGACGTGTACCAATTAACCAGGCTTTCACTCCGAGATGATAATCCAAGTGAGGGCGTCGACGTGAGGCAACCATTGGCATTTAGAAGCTCAGAATCAAGACGGCAAGAGACGCCACAAGAGAATAACTTGGGTTATGGTGGGTTTATGGAGAGACCTTCAAGGGATTCGTCGTCGTTCGGTAAATCACCGTCCATGTCGATCTGCTGGGTGTATTGTTAATATGCATTTACAGTTCCCGATGATGTGTCTACTCCCCAGGAGGCGAGGCTTCCAGCTCTACAGCGGCTCCGTGCTCGAAATCCGTTGCCGCCATCACCACTATACAGATCTTATAATCACCGACCTTCCCCAGAAGGCGCTAGAAGCGTAGGACTGGCATCGCACCCGGGATCTCCTGGAACACCGGGAGTTTTATTCTCGCAGCCAGCAAGGCGTTCGAGGGACTACCGACTCCGTACGTCGGCATTCTCACGAGAAGAGTCCAATAAATCCAGGTCAATTCTCGAGGATTTCGGTATTTCTGAGCCGGATTCTCATATTGAATTGCCGCTGTCCATTGAGAGAAACCAACTAAGTACTTCGTTTCAGAGCTCTGATGGGGAAGTTAGCCATCCTTCTTCCCCGCCAACACGCGTTTTCAATCCAGGTGGTGTCACACAGCCTGAGGATGAGATAGCATCAGTGCATGCCAGCAACTCGCAAGTATCTCTGCATTCTCTGAATCTTCCACCACCATTCTCAACAAGGTCGAGGAGCGGATCTGCTACTGGGCCACTCGCGGCTGGGAACTCCAGCAGCACAGAGCGCAGTCCCGGACTTCATCATGGGGGGGATACTGGTGATCGTCCGATAACCCCATCAGGTCTGGTTGGCCTTGACGATATCGCGGGAGGACAAGGGTTGCAGCAGAGCCCAAGAGTGAGTGATATTCCAATAGTGTAGTCGGTCTTACATAGCATTCTGATAGTCTCAGTCTGGCAGTGCTGCTAGTAACGTCTCATCGGTGCCATTTCGTCTTGTCTCGGCGTATAGATCCAGGTCGCCGATTGGCCCGTGGCATCTGCCGTCAAGGCCGTCGCCAACGACACCGCGAGTCTCTCGAGACAACCGGATTGCATCTTCCGCAACTCGTCCCGGTCCAGCCAATACGCCATACCGCAGATTACAAGTGTATGACGAGCGAGTAACTGCATCTCTACAGCCGCAAACGCCGGAGCAATTGCCTGAGGCGCGGCACTTTAGTCATTACAGCTTTTCATACACGGCACCGCCTGGGCGTCGACACGCAAGCGCGCAACAGCCCCGATGGCAACCCCCTCATAGACGATGGACGCGGCGGAGTGGTAGTCCTCCCGGTCTAGATACGCCAGGCTTCGCAGGGCTTTACGGCGGACAGGAGAACACGGACGATGAAGTGATGTTTGAACGGGCTGCTCAGCGGCTGTTCCTCGGGCACGGGAATAGCGGGAGGGACGCCAACAGGTCTCCTGGCAGCACCACTCCAGGAAGGGGGTCATCATTCCGAGAAGAATAGGATGGGACGGACATATGCAGCCAGCGGCTTGGCTGGACAAAATCCGACGCGTCACATTACTCACATTACTAGTAACGAAAAGGGAAGAGTAACGAAGAAGTAACGTACGATTTGTATGTGAAGTACAGAGTAGAGTATCCTACGTACCTTGATTCCCTTTGGTCAGCCCTATCAACAATGACGCTCCGCCCTTTACCTGATGCAGACCTAGTATGTCTGATAACGGGTTAGCTGCTTGCCACTTATTGCCTAATACAGTAGGTACTACCTGCGCCGTCGTTCTCTAGTACTCGGCTTTGCCGTAAATGATTTACTGTACCGTCTTTTACCGTCATTTTCTTTCTCTCGTTTATCTCGTTTACTCCCCCAATGGCTAAACGAACGACTAACAAAACGAGGCTGTCTTCCGATCTTCGTTTGTTACTCAGTACTCCCGTATACGTGCACTCTGATTGGCTTCTCAGCCCCTTCGCCAATCCACTTCAGCCTCGTTCCGCCCTTCGACCTCCTACGCCCTCCTTCGCCCGTCGCATCTTCCGTTCCGGCCATGGGTGCCATAGTTGCCATGGGTGTGCTTCTATCCATCCCATGAGTGTCCCGCTCTCTCCGCTTCCCACCTCGTTCCCTCCCTCCCACTTCGCTCGCGTGGTCACTACTACTGCTGTATGTGTCGTCTGTGGTCTGTCTGTCTACCAGAACCCAGAACCACCCCCCGTCAGAATCCAATGAGCATCTTCCGGCTCTTGTTTTGCCTCTTGACCACTCACTGACTGACCTTTGAACCACCCCATCGTCCCTATCATCCCCATCATCCCTTCCCCCTTCCACTTCCACTTCCCATAATCCCTCCAATCCCCGGGTCCCTATCCCCATCCTCACCTTCTTATTTGTCCGCCTCTCATCTCGTCTCTTCTCGCCTCTCTTCCCCCATCTGGTCTCTCTCACTATCTTCCCATCTCTTCTCCCATCTCACGTCTTCCTTCCTTCTCCAATTCATCTCCAAACTCTTAAGACCCTTCCTTCCCCTCGGTCCCCGCCACATCCACACATACTTTCAACTCTTCAATTCGACTTCACCAATTTACCTGTACTCATATTACAAAAGACCTCATTATCACTCTTTATTAAATACCCTCATCCTCTTTCCTCATTCACTTCTCACTTCGTTACTTCGGGTTGCCTTATTATCCGTGTTCCTCGGTTGTAGCCTTGTCTGGTCATGGGTTCCATTGGTCAATCCGCGTCGGCTTCACTCCCAGCACTCGACTTTAAAGAACAATCATCTGCTCAGCACTTCGGAAACTATGGCACATCTTCAGTCTTCGCTCCCTCGAGCAATCACTCAATGGAAGTTGGCTCCGGCTACGAATCCCAGCCAGAGCCCCAGCAACGCGCCGGCCGCAAACGCTCACGCGACGAGGCTGGAATCAACCTAGAAGACAACGATCTCTTCCGCCAGGCCGTCAACGCCTCGCTTGAACTAGGCCAGAATGCGGGCTACGGCGAAGGAGCGACTCTGTTCGGGCCCAATGGCTCCCTCATCGACTCCGGCAGCGAGAAGCGATCATGCGCCGATGACGCTGTCGCGTACTCGCTTCCCGTCGCCCCTCCATTGACAGCGCCAATGCCGATACTGCGCAGCCACAAGTCGCAGCGCCTGGACATGGGCAATGTGTCATCAAAAACCGAGGAAGGAAATGCCTGGAATGGCAACACACCCTCGTCGAGCCCAACCAGGCAGAGCCCGAAGAGAGGTCCTACAGTCGATGATTACACGATGCACCTCGGTGTCGGATGGAGCAGGATAAGCAACGACGTGGACATGCAGGCCGCAGCGCGCGGATGGGCGAAGTACATTGAGAACCACTTCCACATCAGCAGCCCTAAGATCCTCTTACAGAGCAACGGCCTCGCGAGCTACCTCGTCGAAGCGAAGGAGGGGTGGTTCCTCTTCGGCGAGGACCTGGCGCAGGGAAGGCTGGTCGCGACGTCGCTGGACCGGACGTTTGAGAACCTCCGCACCTCGCCGCCTGTCTTTGATGGGGCGGAGGTGCTGGTTCCTGTTGCTGAGCCGGCGAAACAAGCTGTGGAGCCGGCGCATGAGGATATGGTGGATGAGGAGCCGCATGTTTACGCCGGGTCGATGAATAGGAGGAAGGAGTACTTGATTAGCTCTGGGATGATGGGGGATGGGAGAGCTGGGTTCCATGATATCAGCCGGCAGGATCCGGAGGATGGGATGGATATGAGCTGAGCTGAGCTGAGCTGAGTCTCTGAGGGGGGAGGTTACGAGGGACAGATCCAATGTGCTGGGGCTTATGAATGGAGCTTAAAAATCGGCTTTGCCTATATTGGCTTGGATGGAAGGAAGGACGGTGTGTTATATAAATGCTTGTGTCGCTCAAAAGTGCGAAGAGGCATTGCACAGGATTTGATACCTGCTATACAAATGAAGACAACATAATTGCTCTATTTCACACAATTTTTGAGAAACCGGATGATTGAAAAGATGTAATGTGACAATGATAGTTATAGGTACTTTAGAATTGCCGTTTTATCCATAGTTGCTATAAACAGCCACAGTTGCGATGAGGTCTGTTGGCTGTTGCCGTTTTTGGCTGACTGTGACGCACGGTCCTCTTCCTTCTCGGCCTTTGGGCCATAGCATCGACCATCCGGGTGCAATTGCTATCAAGAATTGAAGCATGGCCAAGGTTATACCTTGGAGATTCGCTGCAAGAGATATAGCAGCAAGATGGGGATACTCTAGCCGACCCGAAGGACAACTTACACCTTGTATACTCCCAAATACCAGCATCGCACATCATAACAGCCCAACGTGTACATATTAAAGACCAGTGACTCAAGTATTACAAACAAGTTTTCTATCAACACATGCGCGTCGAAAGACTAAACCAACAGCTTCGAATCCCTTCGTAGCTGTCCTCCTAACATACACCACCATACAACAATAACGCCTAAACCATTATCAAACCCCCATCCATCACAACCGACGCCCTGCACACCACCACCCTCTACCTCGTCCGGCTGCTCAACATCAAATTGACACTCTCCCTCACATTCTCCGTCCCCCAGACACTCCCCGCTCCCCCCTTCCTCCACTCCTCCCCACCCACATCCTCCCCCCCACCCCTCGCCGCCTCCCCACAAATAACCTCCAAATCGCGTTTCTGGGAGCTAATCCACTTGAGTACGTAGTTCGCCGGGTCCTTACCCAGCGACGTCAGGAACGCGTGTTTAGACTTCGAATGCGACAGCGCCTGGATGATAGCCGAGAGCTCGTCGTTCAGCGTCGCGATGTCGCGCAGCGTGCCCGCGTAGTTGGGGTTCATGTTGAAGGCGTGGAGGCGCGCGCGGAGGGCCCCGTCGATGGTGACGCGTACATCGTAGACGGTTGGTTCGGGCTGCTTATGGAAGTCTTGGTCGACGCGGATGGTGTAGGGGAGGCTGACGGGGGGGAGGGCAGAGAGGTGCGGGATGATGGCGTCGGTGATGCTGGGGATATAGCCGGTGTCGCGTTGGAAGATCTGGGGTGTTGGTTAGTACTACTGCGAAAGTCGGGGGTTGAAAGCAGTCTGGTGCTTACCTGGCGGAGAACATCGTCGCATCGGAATGAGCGCTTCTCGTCGTCCTCTTGGAGTCCCATCACTTTGACGTATTCCCATATTCCCGTCACGGCTTCTGCCCTTGTCGCCTCCTTCATATCCAAGATTTCGGCCAGCGGAGGGCTGAGCGTGAATCGTTCTGGCGTCTCGTCCCGGACGAGGTTGATGGTGATGTTTTGGTTTTCGTCTCCTCCCCGCTTGAATTCGAGCACATCGAAATCCGCTGAGGGAGGCAGACTTCTTGGGTTCGGGGGTAGGGCCGGTTTCTTCCACTCCACGTTCTGCTCGGCTCCGTCCCTTGATCGATTCTTGTCAAAATCAACAGTCATCGATTTGAAAAAATGCGAAAGGGCATAGTTCTGGGATGGCCTCAACGCTTTTCTATCCATGGTCCCCTTTTTGGCGTTGTCTTCCTCGTCGTCCGAGTCCTCATCATCCTCCTCCTCATTATCATCCTCGTCATCGCTCAGGAGCCTTCCTTCGATCTTCACCTTGTACGAGGCGTTTGAGTTGGTGTTGAAGTCGAATGCATCAACAACCAATCCATCTCCTTGCCACTCCTGATCATCAACGGTATTGCTGACCCAGATGCGCAGCGTCCTGTGTTTCTTCATGCTGCTATTGCGCGAATCCTGGATATACATCCTCTTCCTCATCATCGCCGCATCCAGCTTCCGTTCGACGTCGCGCAATTCTTTATATCGCCGTGCGCCATCTCCGATTATGCAGCTCTCCACGCCTTCGGGGATGTTCTTGTCTGTTGGCTTGCGACTGCGGCGCTTCGCAAGCTCGATGGCCAACTTCTGGCCTTCATGTTGGGCTTGCATCTGGTTCGGTGCCGACTGGAGATGTTGCCCAGTAGCCATTGGGGCTGAGAAGTAACAGAGATGTTAGCAAGGGTGGACCTCTAGAAATAGTTCGGCGCAAACGTCTGACGGGACAATGTTGATGTGCTGCATCAGAGATCTGGGCTAACTCGAAATACACGCTAGTAGACCCTAGAGTAACATATAACTGAAAGGGAATGACACGTACCAATCCCCTTCCTTGCGACAGGAGCGTGTGGAGACCTTTGACTTTGTGCAGCCAGCGGCTGGAAGGAGCGATATGAAGACTGCATTTCGAAATTGCACTGGGGTCGTTTGGTAGGTGCTTACAACAAAGTTGTCGTTGTCAAATATTGGCTTTCAGTCCAACCCGAAGGAGTCAATAGATCAGTAAATGATCATAGAATCTGCAATTTACCTCGGTGGCTATCCACTTAGCTACGAATCCACTCGTGTCTTCGCATCGCGTCCTACTCAAGTTGTTAAATGCCTGAAATACGCTAGTGTATTTTAGGACTAGCGTGGTTTGCGCTATAGCCTTGAACGCGTTTTGTATGGGCCGACGGAGATCAGAGAGACTCTCCCGACAGACAGAGACCAGAGAGACTCGCGACAGAAGATGCCAATCAACCAGCCGTTCCACTACTCCATACTTCATATACGGAGTAGAGTATATACGTGACTGAATTTCCAACATTTCTTTTAATTGAGACGCATTTTTGTAACAATTCCTGGGTATTCGTTGGGGTTACGCTCTGTTTATAACTCCACCCACAGACCGCAATCACTCATATTCTTGAAGCTTTGGAACCGTTTCCATTCCCAAGCAACCTACATAACTTACATAACTCCATGGTCACAGAATTGAGGCCAGGTTAAGCACATGTTAAACGGTATACTACGGCAAATCCCAAGTTTCCTGCCAGCTTTAGACCCAGGTGATACAGCATTGAGATGCCATAAGAGACCCGCTTCATACCCAAAACGCCACAAAGACGAACGCTTGTCGTTCGCTGTTTTGGAGCCATGTCGTACCGAGAAAGGTCGAAGATTTTGGAGTAGCCCATTGGCAATCAAATAGCCGTTGTTCATAAAATAAGTTTCCACTGGGACTGACTATCACCAGCAGTAATGTATCCCGGACACTACCTTTGTTGAGAACCAAGTAACGCTGGCTTCTGGAGAGGTTCCACTGGTTGCGCGGGCATGTTATTGATCTGTTTGATCAAAAATTCTCTCTCGTCAATGAACTGTTCATCTTCAGTCCTGTCTTCGAGAAAGTGCTGGAGAAATTTGACCAGCCGCTCTCGATTTATAAGGAGTATTTTTTGGACTGCGATCGACTTATGGGGATTTGCAACAAAGACTTTGAAGACGTGGAACCCTTCGTACTGAACCATCTTTCGGTCATCCCGCAGCAAATTCATGCATATCTTCAGATGTTCCCCACGGTCCACGTATGCTGTCATTACCGCATAGTTAGCCCTGTCTAATAGTATCTCCCCCAAGAGCTTGATGGACTGCCGCTTCGTAACATAACTGTCCGATTTTACAAGGATGTTGTTGTATTTGTCAAAAAACAGGTCGAAGTTGGTTGATAGGTATTGTGCAACTATTTGCTTATGCTTCGTCAAAAGCTCCTGGGCATATATGTGAGTATTCTGCGCCTGAAATATCGAGCTGGAGGTAGGACTTACTCTGAATGTTGTGAAGGCATCTGCTCCCACTTCAAAGGATCCCTTGTCAATCCACTCGAAAAACTTCCAAAAGACACCGTTCCCACTCTGCTGCACTTCTGGCTGTATTCCAGTTAGGCCTTTCGAACCATTGCCCCCATTGCCAGAGTCGTCGTATAAGATTATTGCCGCAGCTGCGTCGTTTTTCAGTACTTCTCTTAGTACAGTCCCCGCAGGTATTGCGCTCTCTTTATGTTCATATCCGTTGCAAAGTGCCACCAAGATTTCCGGTCGGTTGCTTATAACGTAGCTAAGTGCAACTGGGTCGCTTTTCGGAGATGCGCCTGCTGATCGAAATCGAAGGACGTAGGAAAAGATACTCTGTGCATCCTTCCGTGACTCGAAGGATAGTAGGTGGAGATTCGTCGCAAGCAGATACAGCAAGTCTTCCGATATCATCCCAGTAACAAGCTGGTAAACCTGGTCTGGGCTACTCTCTGCCTCTAAAGTAGACGGTTAGCGCATTCCCCCGGGTTGAGAGTCATCTTGCTTACCTGGGCTTCCCTGCAGTACAAGTTTAATTTGTAGCAACGTTTTGGACAGCTCCTCTGTCTTCACACAGTCAGTATGCAACTCTAATCAGGTCGTCGGATCGAGTCCTACCTTTGCTGCCCCGCCAGGGCCATCTAGTCTTTGGATTTGTTCTTTTGCCTGTTTCGGCAAGTCCACTGTGCTTGCCCTCGCCCTGCCTCTGCCAAACAGAAAGGACATTGTGGTCCCTTTCTCTGGCGAGTGTTCCGGCCGGGGTCCTCACAGTTGGAGTCAAGGCCAGCTCTATAAATAACTGATGTCTTTGCTATGCCGAGTGCCGTGAAACCTCAAATGACTATTTGTGTCAGCACCGGAGATGCACGCAGAATGATATTCAATATAAGTGAGTCTGGAAATGCGTTCATTAACTGAGTTGTTTGGCAACTGTGACTATTATTGTTTTGATCCATAACATTAGAGCCTGGAACGTCACTGAAGCGCACGGCCATAAAGTTTATCCTTCCCGGGATGGCAACAGCGACCCCTTGGATAGTCCACCCCACCTATACAAAACATCATTGAAGTAGCATTCACATATTCGTAGCCAGCTTTATGATAATTGTACGTTGGATACCAGTCCAGCCCGCCACGTATGATGGGCCATCACTATGCGTTCTTCAGGATCGGATAAGGTAAAGCTTATTGGCACATCTTCAACGCGGCAGCCAATGGTACAGAGAGAGTTTATTATCAGCACGTGATACTGCCCAAAAAAAATACGCTTCACTGTAAATAAATATGCACACACCAACGAGAATATTCATAAAATAAAAAGGTCGATTTCTCACAACGGCAATGGAGAACGCCACAGAACTTGCGGCCAGCCAGGCGTCTAAACCCGCTGATATGACCCCAAGGTCTCCCTCGCATAGTGGCTCGGACACATCTGACGTTGACTTGAACGAAGATGATGAAGGTTGGGAAGATGCTGAGCCTGAGGAGGAACAGGATCAAATTGTTTCCTTATTCGACGACAAAGTATTTACCGATGTGCCTTCTATGCTTTCGTACTGCAAAGAAAAGTATGGATTTGACTTTCTTGAAGTTCGAAACAAATTCTCTCTAGATTTCTATGGTTCTATCAAGCTGGTAAATTACATACGCACAGCTGTCCGGAATGGGCAAACTACTTTGCCAGACGTTGCAAAGGCCGATTTCGAGGATGATAAATTCATGATTCCCGTCCTACAAGATGATGCGTTACTCTTCAACCTAGACGACCTTCCACCCGCAAGCAAGCAAGGTGACGAGCCCGTCGCCGATGACCGCAACCTTCTGGTGCGCGTTGCAGAGCTCGAAGAGGAGCTTCGGAAAACCCAGTTTCAATTCGAGGATTATAGGAGTGTGGTGAAGAAGACTTTGACAGACAAATGGAACGACACTTCCGCAGATAAAAATGCCGCTCTTCCTGAACCACCAGCAGAGAAAAGAGACGATGATTCCCACTACTTCACATCGTATTCATACAATGGTAGGTCTCATATACCATAAAACACAGGGTCATATAATTAACAACTCACAGACATTCATGAAACCATGTTGAAGGACACCGTCAGGACCGATGCATACCGCGATTTTATATATCAACACAAGCACTTGTTTAAAGGCAAGGTGGTGCTTGATGTGGGCTGTGGAACCGGGATTCTCAGTTTATTCTGTGCGAAGGCTGGCGCTGCTAAAGTCATTGCTGTTGATAACTCCGACATTATCGATAAGGCTCGCGAAAACATATTCAACAATGGGTTTGCTGACACCATTACTTGCCTGAGAGGTAAGGTGGAGGAGGTAACTTTGCCGGTGGAGAAGGTCGACATTATCGTCAGCGAATGGATGGGCTATTGCTTACTGTACGAGGCTATGCTCGACAGTGTTATCTGGGCCAGGGACAAGTACCTCAAGCCAGATGGGCTCATGGTTCCTAGCCATATGAATATGTGGGTTGCGCCGGTTTCCGATGCCGACTACGTGGCGGATCATTTTACATTCTGGAGGGATGTGTACGGCTTTGATATGAAGGCGATGATGGCCGGTATTCGTGAGGATGCCCAAGTCCTTCACATGCCGGGCAGCACCATTTGTGGCGACGCCTTCCCTTTCCTCCAGTTGAGCCTTCACACAACTACCGTGAAGGACTTGGTCTTCACAAAGCCATGGAAGACCACTTTCACAAGCGATATCGATAGACTGGATGGGTTCGATATCTGGTTCGACACATTCTTCATGCCTTCTGGAGGCGATGCCGTTCCTGTCGATGCAAGAGCGGAGGATTGGACCAAGCAGGAACAGAAGGGAGTAGCATTCACTACTGGCCCGTTCGGCAAAGAGACGCATTGGAGACAAGGCGTGATGTTTATAGATCATGAGGGGGCGAAGAGCAGTAGAAGCTTTGCGGCGGGGGATACTTTGGAGGGAAGCCTTGAGTACGCCGTGCCAGAAGACAATTCCAGAGCACTGGACGTCAAGTTTTCATGGGCTAGTGGACCAGACAAGGAGACGACGACTCAGACCTGGAAGATGAGGTAGACGGCGCTCAAATGCTATATACTACTTAAGTAAAAATGAATAACAGCAAAATAAGGAGTGACTCTATACTATATCAGCCTAGCCCCCTTGCGAAATGTCACTTGTATTGAGAAAGCAGTTAGACAACGGTCCATTCTCACAAGGTTTGCTCAACGACGAGGGTAACAGGAACAACACTTTTGCAGAACTCGTGGGGTCAGCACGTCATCTAGCCAAGGCGGTGAGAAGCGCTTAAACAAGGGCGCTAGAGCGCTGATAAGATTGATAAGAACTGATGATTGTGTAAGCAATCCGAGGTGGCAGGGTAGCTAAGAGTCAACACTTTATTCTGCCTTTCTTATTATTTAGAATATGGGCTGGAGCAAGTATGTTATAATTCCGAATGTCCTTTAAGACAGATCTTACTTGCCGACGTACTTGAGCGGGCTTGTCCAATGCAGCTGTAGCGAAACCCACGATCTCCATCGAACCCCATAATACCACAGAGATGGCACCAGATAGAGGGAGAACCGTAGAGCCGGCATACCAGACTATTTCAACTTTGAATAATCCAGTCATCGATGAGGAGTTGGATGGTGAGGGTTTGCAGAATCGGCGCAGTGAGGAGGCCAGCTTCCTCAGCGAACATGGGCATGAACCTCAAAACTTTACGCTTCGAGGCATATTGGTGGGGCTTGGGGTTGGATTAGTTATTTGCTTTTCAAATATGTACTTTGGGCTCCAGAGTAGGTCTTCTATTTCAGCTTGGTTTTCCATACTCAAAAGCTAACGAATATGCAGCTGGGTGGATTAGCAGTATGAGCATGCCATCATCGCTGATTGGGTTCGCCTTCTTTAAAACCCTGTCCAAACATCTCGATATCCCGTTCACACCGGTCGAGAATGTCCTTGTTCAAACTGTGGCTGGGTCCATGGGAACGATGCCATTGGGCTGTGGGTTTGTAGGCGTGATGCCTGCCCTAAACTATCTGCTTAAACCTGAAGAAGGAGGTCCATTGTTCCTCAGTCTTTGGAAACTTATTCTATGGGCCTTGGGGCTCTGCTTTTTCGGAGTTGTCTTTGCAGTACCATTGAGGCGTCAAGTAATCATAAGAGAGAAGCTGAAGTTCCCGTCTGGCACAGCAACTGCTCTAATGATCAACGTATTACATGGCAAAGATGAAGTTTGGGAACCAAGCACACCGCACCGAAACTCGACTTCTATGCTTGGCGACGATGGCGACAGACACTACAGTGACGCATCGAATTCCCCGAGAGAATCAACCAGTTTTCCACATGAGGGCACGACCACGTCGGGTCCCCATTTCAGAGCAAGTGCGACGGACATTGAAGAAGTCCAGAGTTGGGACAAGGGAAGTTGGGTGCAACGCGTTAAAATGTTGATATTATCGTTTTCAATATCCGGACTGTATACTTTGGGCACCTACTTCTTTCCCGTCCTTCGGAATCTACCTGTATTTGGCTTGGATTTGGCTCAAAACTGGTTGTGGACACTGAATCCCTCCCTGGCTTACGTCGGTCAAGGCATTATCATGGGGCCAGCTACTACCATACACATGCTTATAGGTGCCATACTGGGATGGGCCGTTCTATCCCCACTCGCAAAACACAAAGGTTGGGCCCCGGGACCAATAGATGACTGGGAATCGGGGAGTAAGGGATGGATCATATGGGTCTCACTGGCAATTATGCTGGCGGATTCCATTGTTAGCCTGGCTTATATTGCTGGTAAACAGGTGGCGCCGTATGCATGGATCGTGTTGGAGCCTGTTTATAGGGCAAGAGCTGGCAGGGGCTGGAGAAACATTTTCAACTTTGGGTCATCGAGCGCCGGGTATGTGCCAATTGACGGCGTTCAAGATTCCACGGTGTTAACGGACAACTTGTCCAATTCCGGGGAGCCGCTGCAGTCACCACCACAGCCTGCAGATTTGAAAAGCCTTCCCGACGTTGATGCGCCTCCGGAACACCTAGTTAGTGCGCGCGTTGTGTGGATAGGGTTAATATCCTCGATCCTTTTCTGCATCTTATGCATTCGAATCACTTTCGGAGCGCTCGTTCCCCTTTACGCAACCGTGGCAGCTGTTCTGATAGCATTGGTACTGTCAGTTATGGGGGTCCGAGCCTTGGGTGAAACTGATCTTAATCCAGTGTCTGGCATCAGCAAATTGGCTCAGCTCTTCTTTGCTCTGATAATTCCACAGTCAAACAAGAACTCCGTGCTGATTAACCTCATTGCAGGTGCGGTGTCTGAGGCTGGTGCACTTCAGGCAGGGGATCTTATGCAAGATCTGAAGACAGGACACCTCTTAGGTGCGGCGCCAAACGCACAATTCTGGGGCCAAATCATCGGCAGTGCAGTTGGTGCGGTTGTAAGCGCACTTATTTACAAGCTATACACGAATGTATATACCGTCCCAGGAGATCTTTTTCAAGTTCCCACTGGATACGTTTGGATTTTCACGGCAAGACTAGTGACTGGAGAAGGACTACCGCCAATGGCATGGCAATGGGCAATTGGAACGGGACTAATATTTGCAGCAACTACATGTGCCAGAATTGTTGGCACTGGTAAGAAATGGCACCCACTCATACCAGGCGGAATTGCTGTTGCTGTTGGTACGTACTACACACTCGTCCATGATTGAGTGCTATGTTAACTTCTCAATGCAGGAATGTTCAATGTCCCATCATTCACCCTTGCGAGGGCAATCGGTGGTTTCATGAGTTGGTACTGGAAGTCGTACCTGGGGAACCCAGAGACGCCTCTTATCGTCGTAGCGAGTGGCTTTGTGCTTGGAGAGGGTGTTGTGAGCATCTTAAACCTAGCCATGTCAACCATGGATGTGCCTCACCTATAATGATGTATTCGAATATAATTTACTCCATACATTTAGAGATACCTAATACTAGGTAGACTTTGTTTCTCAGAAAGAGGTCTCAAGAGCTTCATATGGGACCAAATGATTAAATATTCGGCGTGCATTTATCTAAGTTGCTACTGTACTTTGATAAGTAGAATGCGAGGAAAGATTTTTTTATCCCATCGAAGAGTATGCCCTGGGCCGGTCGCCCTGTGCCTGTCTGTGCCGATTTGGACCCCCAGATTTAAAATCCAAAACTGTCAAGCAGTGAATTTGCTTCCGGCTCTACGAACGCACTGGACGAGCCCTTTGCTATTAAATTATTAGAAGGCGGAAGATCTGCAATAATTAAAGAATCTCTACGCCGAAATTGTGCAGTTCGCGGATTAATGTCGTCATTGAAGGAATTTAGGGGGAAGTCTGATAGGAGGAACTCCCAATTGCGGACTGTATTGTCAGCATATCTAGTCACGTAGCAAGGTCTTTCGCTTTGACGGCTTACCAAGGTCAAGAGCAAGGATATCGCAACCCATGCGGTCGTAAAGTCTGGCGCTGTGCAGAACGAATGCCCATTCAACCTTCGGGGTGACTCGCGAAGCGCCTCGTAGTGTCTGCAAGGTCATTTGGCGAAGCTGCGAATAGAGGATAATCAACGCAGGGTCGTCTGTAAGATATAATTTTGACTGCATGTCTGGGGATTGGGGTGTCTCGATTAATGTGTATACAGGAGCCTTTTGCGAATTAGAATTGTGAAACAGTTTCCACCTTGGGCGAAGAAATGATTACTTACAACAAGTGCTCGCACTGCCATGTCTCTCCTACGGAGCATCCAGAATGCCCACGATGCCAGCCAACGGTTACCTTCTTGGGCTGCCAAAGGAAGAACTTTTTCTTCCAAGAGCTCCCTTAATACAGGGCCATTGTCGCCTTCAAAAACCCGGGTGATGGCGACTGCTAATTGAAGGTCTTTCAGTTGGTTGAGGCATACATTTACCGCGTCCTTGAGGCAATCTGCCAATAAAAAGAATGCCGCGGCATACACTATGTTGATTAGTATCCATCCATGAGACTGCTTCGCCAATACTCACTACAACGATGCTTCCCAAGCAAGGCATAGGCGTTCTTCAACGCAACTGTTTTCCATTTTTCTTCCTGGAAGTTATTTGAGAGAAGTTTCAGGGTGGCCGTCTGTTCACGATTCCAGCCAGCCATTCGCCAAAGGCCTTGAAGGACAGCCTTTTTCTTCAGCGCGATATAGAATAAGCTGCAATCAATAGGGTTTTTCTCATCCGACTTTGTGTATTCATTGCGCGCGATCATCTCGAATTGTTCCTTCTGTGTATCTGTAAGCTCGTGGCTAGGAATAGGGCGGGACTACGGTGCGTACCAGCGCTGTGGAATCAGTAATCCACATAAATAAGCCACTCTCTCGCGCATGCTCCCAAAGCACACGGCCATGGAATTGCCGAGTAACAACATTAGTTAATATGTCTTGACTGTTGCTGTGGAAAGCCCAGTTAATTTCTCTCCATGACAGTTGTACTTCATTCGCACGACCTTTATAAAGGGCGTGCTGACGGAAGAAAAGCATGAACCTTGCGGCGTTGTCATCCATAGAACGACGCTGCTTCTCAACTATAGCGACACACTCGACGGTATCTGCAAGCTGCATCTGCAGTGGCCCTGACAACTGTGGAATTGCCACCGTCGTGAGTTTTTCGTTTAGCGCCAGAGCAATGTTCTCCGTCAAAGTCTCCGTGTCTTCTGTTTGAAAAAAATCCGTAAATGCTGATCCGGGCTCATTTTTCGATGCTTTAATCTATATTGGTCAGCCTCGCATGCACCTCTTTTGGATGGAGATACAAACTCTTTGGGGGTGGGTGTAGAAGTCTTCAAGGTCAAGGCCTAAAAGATTATCTATGTGCTCTCCTTCTAAGTGGGATTTAAGAGTTTGGTATAGCGTAAGAAGTATGCGCTGAACTATAGCCAACTTGCCAGCGAGAATACACTGGGCAAGGAACTGTGGGTGGAATACTGGCAGTGGTCCATTAAGTCGCGTCACGGCGTCGAAAAGATCCCACTGGCCTTCCTTCCGTAAAGGAAGTTGAAGGTTTGCAGCGATGGAAGCAGTAACATTAAATGTTTTATCGTAAACAAAAAGCTGGTTTCCGGCACCAATGAGTAAACTGCCTCTGCCTAGCCACGTCGAGTCTCCAATAGGATGAGGAGTCAGATCTCGAATGTTGATTTCCCGAATGGCAGTCCAGGCAGGGCCTTCGTTGAGGTAATCATATCGCAATTGGGATAGGAGAAGAACGCGGTGCTGGAAGCCAACAGCCAAGATGGACTGAACGTCTGGAGTTGAGGTCCAATCGAGGTCCTGAATGCCGTCCGAGGATCCAAATGACTGTGAATATTCAAGCTGAGCCCCTCGTACATCCCATATCGTCAATTCTGATCGGTCAGAATTTACTAACGCAGCCTTCCTGATCGAGCTTCCGCTAGCTAAAGAAGGTTCATGAATCCCTGTCTCTACGGAGCAGGTGAGAAGCCAGTCTACACTCTGATCTTTGAGGTTTACTTTGGCCGTCCAGGATCTTATGAATCCGGAGTGAGTATAAGATACGGCTACATCCCGCGCGAACGTGTCCAGGAACCCCGATGTGACCGGTGGCGAACCCGCAGGGTCGACAGGTAATACATAAGCCAGATCATCAGCATCACCCAAGTCAAACGTACAGAATTCTCTGATGAATGTCGATCCATCGCCATTGGTCTCGCGGTCCTGGTTTGTTCGGGGCGGTAAGCGTAGTTCCCAGACGATACCTTTCATCTCTGAGCTAATAGTGGCAATATGAGCGGTGTCGCCGCGTCTCTCGGCCTCAGGCAGGACTAGCACACAGAGTGGCTTTCCAGAAATAACATATGGTAACGATGCCAACCGTTGGCCACGATGTTGTCGACAGTCCCAGAGCGAAATCGTCGAGTGATGGAGAAGGATAACAAATGCTCCTCGGCGAAGAACACAGATCCGATGTATGTGTTCTGATACATCGATGAGACTTTGGGCTGTGAGTGGTACCCCGTTTTTGTCGTCTTCATGTCTCCAGACGATAGCTTCATTTCCGTCGGTTCGCGAAACGACAGCTCGGCCACTGATGTTTCGAACCATCTTTTTCAGTGGCCGCGAATGACCCGTCCAGATAGCTCTGGGTGTTGTGCTGCTAGGCCGCAGTTGTCTGTCGAATAAATTGGCTAAACTGCGGTTAAAATGCTGGATAGTTCCATCGAAGTTATGCCAGATAGTGTTGAGCATGCCATCCGTCCTACTACAGTATGTATACAATTGGATATAGGGGTCATCTCCAGACTCAAGCTTTGGTAGCATCGGTTCCAGTCCCGCAACATGTGCAATGTTGAAAATATCTGTTGGCTTTCGAGCCTTGCCGCCTATATTCTCTAATCCCCACGCTGACATGTTCCCCTGTTCATCGAAAATGATACAGACCTCGGAAGACCTATGTGCAACCTCAACCAGGTGTTCAACTTCATGATTGTGGGTGGCTTTTGGATTATTGGCTGTCTGGATAGAGTATTCTACTGACTTCCTAAAATCGCGGCCGTCGATAAAACTGGTATAGCGAAATTTCATGGCTTTACCGGGCACCAGCGAACGGGGTTGGATAGACTCCTCGAGGTCTATTTGGCCCCATAACTGAAATATCCGCAGTCCATGGGTGTCTGTGGCAGCCCATATACGGAGGACCTTGTCGGCAGACACAGTGTATAGAACGTTATCAACAGTCTGGTCAAGATGGTAGGGACGTCGCCAGCGTACGCTTGTCACCATCTGAGGGTGCGGAAGGTATGTCAAGTCGAATCGTACATCATCGGAGCCAAATGACAACCTTCTCCAAAGTTTCACCAGTCGATCGTGGGCTCCTGTTGAAGCAATGTACCCTGAGTCGTAAGAAAGACAGGCAAATTTCGTTGGGTTCGCAACTGCCTTGGACCAAAGTTTCACGAGGCCATTTTCAGTCGAGTATAACGAGAGAGACAAGCTCCCCACAAGAAGTTCGCCAATGCCACCCCAGGAGAGTGTAGTCACCGGTTGGTCTAGATCGTCGATAGGAATGGAGATTTGAAGCGACCACTAACAAGAGTCAGAGAAGTTCTTCTGGGAGCAGAATCGCGACAAACTTTTAAGGCCTCTTCGTTTTGGCCATACGGCTGGTAAATACGAACACTACGCTCGGCGCATGTTGCTATCTTTCCGGTAGCTTCATCAAAGGCGATAGCTATTAGAAACGATGGGTCTTCATCATACACCGTTTGGAGAAGGGTCGTCGGAGGTTCGAGGACAACGAATGCATTTCCAGTAATATATGCCTGTGACGGGCAAATTATCAGACACGGCCCAGTATAACCAAGTGTGTTACTTACAGCGAGTTGTCTACCATCCCAATACCCGGTGCAAACAGCTTGCAGCCTGGCCTGTGGCTTTCCTGGCAGAACTGCTCTCATACTAAAGATTCACGACCATGGCAATGCTATGCTCTCCTACAACCTTAGATTCCTAAATGCGGTAGCCAAAATGGGTCTCATTTGCTGCAGAATACAAACAGTAAAAGTCTCCTGTGGTAGAAAGTAATGCTTGGTGTCGGCCGCAGTTTGTTATGTGATCTGGAAAAGGAGAAACCGAGAAGAGCCCAGCATTATACTTCTTGATCGCGACTGCTCATAAACAACAGATAAGACAAGGCTGTCAATCCCCAGTTGTTATGTACCCGCCGCTACCCGCCAAGATGAGCGACGAGGTTAGCTGCGTAATCACGTGATACATTCAGGAGGCTTCTTGTACCAGTCGATCGATTGTCTATTTTTAAAGGCACGATTTGGCAAATTAGACTAACGTTGAGGACACAAGGGGTTTCTAATAAACAATTTACTCATAACAACCCGCTTCGATCATGTTCTTGTTCTCTGAAAAGGTCACGGCAATGTCTTTAGTACACGGTAACTTATGAATGGACTCGTGGTTTAGGTTAAAGTCCACGACTGTTAATCAAAGCCTGATTGATGAATTAAGTATCCTTCCCCAGCCAGATTTATTAAGTATCCTTCCTCAGCCAGATTTATTACCTATCCGTTAAATCTTCGAATCCTTCGTTAATATTTGGTGGATTGTCATTTGAAATCCGAGAATAGGATTGGAACAAGCGACCAGAGAGTTCCGCACGCAACTGCCTTTCATAGGGGGTCGAGAGTGGCGCTATTGGTGTGGTGGATGGCTGGTTTGCCGTCCTACTCATGAATGTTCTCTTGGAGGGCGTTTTGAGATAGCCTCGTCCGGGTGCTGAGTTGAGAAAGCCTCCACTCCTCTGAGTTAGGTACCCAGGACCAACATCTTCTCCCGTATCAGAATAGGCTTCGGATCTCTCTGACAAATCAAATCTTTTGCTATTGCGGTTTGTTACAGCCTTTGTTCCAGGTAGGCTAGCAGATCCCGGGCCTTCATAGTCGAACAGTTGCTGTCGCCAGTGCAAGACCATCTTGCGAACTGCTCTTCTGGCATGCTTGTCATGAAGCTCAGACACGAGGTGTTGATGGGCCCTAAACTGCAAGGCACGGCGGCCCCACTTCTTCATACAAGCCATGTACAGGCGGTCCTCGTTAAATCCGCTAGCAACAACGTCCAAATGGTAATATTCTTTAGAGGACGATTTCCACTGAATAAATCTGACCCTGAGAATGGCTGGCAACTGGATAGACTCTAACCGCGATATCTCTAGCTTCCGGGCTCGCCAGCGAGCCAATGTATTGACAAGATGATCTTTTATCCTGCTGCCATGAAATTCGGATGCAAGGTTCTCCATATCGGTCACTGACTTATACCGGCATCTCCAGGCATAAAGCACCCTTGAAGCAAGCATCAGTTTGTTTTGGCGACGCACACTTGCATACGCAGTCCGCCGTTTCTCTCTTCGGGATGCCTCTGTCGCATTCCGCCAAATTTTAAGAGCCTTTATTGCAGCAAAGTAAAAGTTAGCATCAATAGCCCATTCGTGCAACTGCCGGAGGTCGTTCATGTTCCGCGACCAGGTCTTCAGCATGACAGTTTGAATCGGATAAGTATTGCGCTGGATAGCGAGTTGCTGAAGGCTCCTATGGACCTTCAGCTTCGAACTCCATCTGCGTAGAATAGACCGTTTGTCATTCTGCTCCCGAAACTGGAGTGCGGTAAGGATACCAGCAGACACTGTGCCAATCGATATCGTAGAGGTCTGTAGCATACGCTCAAAGGCGGCCCGGATCATTTTTTGGTTTGAAAGGCGGCGTGCAAGGATTAGGCGTTCCGCCAGAACCCATTTATAGAGGGCTTGGAGGAGATTCCTATCGCCAATGCGTAGCTGCAGGTACTGGCATCTTATTTTGTCGTTCCAGGCAGTCCAGGCCTCCCTTTTTATCTTGTGGCGGTCAAGATCGCGGGCTTGTCTTTCTTGCCCAGTCCGTAAACGCCACATATTGAAGAATTTGACAAAAAGACCATATTTGACCTTCGATTTTATATGTCTCGAAGAAGGAAGTAGCGCATTGGCGCTACGCAAATATCTAAGAGCAGTAACGCAGGAAGACCTTTTCTGCATTTGCAAGCTTGCATCATTCATGTTGGTGAAGTCCCGCGTCCTCCTAGCCCATTTATCCCATATCAATCTCTTTGATTTCTCCTGGCGGTAATATTGGCCAGCTGCGGTCATTTCTCTTATTGTCTTTAATCTGGTAGTCCATGAAACCATCCGCCTTCTTTTTGCCCTATCCGCCCACCACGTAGGGATTCTTCTCTCACAGAAAGACCGGAACCATTGCCAATAGACACGTTTTGCGACGTTCCCTTGAAACACCGCAATGGAATAGTCAGAAATGGACGATACAGCCTCTTGGCGTCGTCGCCACGAATTGAAAAACTTCTTTTGGATGTGGCGGCGAACTTTTAGTTCATTGACTGCTGTGATTTCTCGCCAAGCCTTAAAGAATCGAGTTCTTAAGATGTGCCTTCGGGCCACTGACGTCCGCTGAATCTCGTCGGATGCGGTCGTAGCCCAATGGGTAAAGCTTTTTGCAAGCAAGAAGATATCTCGGGCCCGTTTGGCACGGCGTTCAAGATGAAAGAAGAAGTGTTCAGTCTCGAGGACTCGGCGTCCCTCACGGAGAGCAGTAACCCAGGTTTCAAGTCCTTGTTTCAGGAGAACGTCTCTATCTCTGCTCCTAGCCAGGGCTTCAAGGTTGGTATTTCCTGCAAGGACTTGCGTAGCCTTTTGTCGCCAGCATGCTAGTTTGTCGAGAAGCAAAGAGCGGTTCCGATTATGAAGGAAGAACGCTTTTCTATTCTCGATGACTGCGCCGTTGTGGATTCTGGAAGCAGCCATAGAAATGGGAATTGCGTGCGTTTCTTGCGGATGGTCCACATTATGGCCGATTGGCGCGAGTGGTCGTTGTTCATCCGTATCGAAGGGTATGCTACCCGTCTCGTCCTCATTCCCCGCATTTCTATGTGATATAATCCATTCTTGCGAACTCTGATTAGAGTTGGTGCGTTGGGAAGCTGCAGATAAGCCATTGGTGTTTACGTCTGTAGTTAACCAGGATCCAATTCTGTGAGCGTTATCATCTCGCCGAAAGGGTTTATGGGGATCTGGCAGGGTGGTAGCCGGGAATGTCGTAGGCGGCCAAATGCTCTCGAGGGAGTTGTTGTCAATAAACCCCGGGCGGGGCAATGATTGAAGGGAATTGGATCGTGGCCGCCGCAAGACACCATCGTCCTTTCCGCTCCCAACAGTCCAGATAGATGTTTCGGAATTCCGCCTCTTTGGGCGATGGCCGTCAGGTCTGTCGACAAGGTTGAAGTCGGTTTTTGGAAGCATGTCAAAGGTGGAGTCTTCAGAAAGGCCATGGAGTGTGTGACGACCTTCCTCCTCGATTTGGTCGAACTGGATTTCGATGCCCATCTCCGAAAGCACATGTTCAAATTTATGATAGAGTGATCCCCCGTCACGCCTTCCTCCAACCTTGAAGATAACACGCGCATATCGATTGTCATGATCGGCATTAACGCCGATAGTTGGGAGTATCGCATAGTATGCCTGGAATAGCGCGTTCGTTGGGATCCTTTCCGATTCTGGAAGGCTCCCAAGAAGCTCTTCGGCGTGTAGGACGATGTCGTACAGGATCGCAACATCTACAGTCGCAAAAATGAATTAGCTCCTTTTAAGATAAATAACTCGGCGTAAATACCTTCGTTCGTATAGTACAGCTCCGGCTTCTTTGCAAGTTTGCTGTGGCTTATTTTGGAGGACATCAGCCAGGGCGTCGAGCGACAATAAATCAGTACAGGTCCGCAAGCTGATTCCAATTACGCCACATAATGCATGGATTAAACACAACAGAGGTCAGTCGCTTCACGCAGTTTAGGGATTGCATAGCAGGGTATTGTAGTCGGAGCGCAACGGTGCTCTTGTAGACGTCGTCGCGGAACTCATTGTTTGGCGTGGGATAGTGAACGCGACCGCGGTTCAAGTCAATTACCAGAAAGCGCGCCAGATACGTGCACGTGATATAGGGTGTGTGGTTAGAATCGACAAAACTACCCCGTCACAAATCAACTACAACAGAATTCTGAATTCCCCTCTTGGGTTCAACACTTCCGAACGCGCACAAAAGAAGCATATATCTACTCTCAATCCCGCAATGCCAGGCAGGTTGAGACCTATTGAGACTTTCGCGAAAGCAATTGCTCAGTGCTCAGGCCAAGTTCGTCCACTCCTTCACGGCACGTGATACTCTATTAACGACGTGATTTGCAGGCATCCGTTTATGGAAAATGCATAGTAGAGGATTATAATCATGTTCATAAGGACAAGTGCTTGACCGAATTTTTACGTTTAAAAGATTGTTATGTTGTCAGTATTTCCACTTGGTATGTCAGTTTTAGCATTGGGTATTGACAGCAAGTAGGCAGCCTCAAGGAAACCGTAAAATATTTACGAGGAAGAGTGATTTCGCATTGCAGCGATGGAAACTTAACAATACTATCTCAAGGGCAGTGTATTGAAAGCAAGCTACCTATTTAAAGAGGGCGTCTCATCCATAGTTCTACCATACTGAATACGATCTCTTGTGTACCAACAATTGTTGAAAACCTCAAAGTTTTACCAACCTAAGCATGAAAGTTGCCTTCTGGATCTCTTGCTCCTCTTCCATGATAAGCTGCTCCACGTTAGTAGTGGCCACACCGTCGACTTCCGTCACAACGTGTTGGTCGACTGGCCTACGAAGGGCCTTTTCGATCGATTTCGCCTGGGTTCGGAATATTTCGGCGAGTCCAAGATTATCTGGGTCAGCGATGACATTGTACTCCATTTTGACATCATCCGTAGGCTGGAGGCCCGCCTTCTTTCGCAGCCTCTGCACTCGGTTGATGATCTCTCGGGATAACCCTTCTTCTGCAAGTTCTGGGTACAATGCAGCATCCAGGATAACCAGGACGTCCTCGTCTGTGTTTGTCTCCAGATTTTTCGACGACTCATCCTCCTTCAGGCTACGCTTGACATGCAAATCTCCATCCTCTAGCACGATTCCATCAACCGTAATCGTCTTCGTTAGGACGAACTGCTGGACCTCAGCGCTCGTTAGGCCCGGAAGTGCCTTTTTAACCCTTTGCACGTCCTTTTTCAACTTCTTGCCCAAAACAGGCCAATCTGCCGAGACACTATACTGCACATTATACTTCTCCTCGTCTGATGACAATACAAGGTTGATGACATTGAGTTCCTCGGTGATGTATCCTTCGAGCGAGCGGATATCTTCCAAATACACTGGATCTGGATGTATGACAATAAGTGTCTTTAGCGGCGTTTTCAGACCCACGCCACGCCTTTCTCGTGAAACGCGAGCCAGTTCGATCACTCGCTGCATGCGTCCGACGCGACGCTCAACTTCTCCATTGAAAAGCTCGTTTCGAACGTCTGGAAAGGGGAGGAAGTGCACACTGCGGTCGTCCTCTCCACGCAGCTCCTTGGGGATGTGGGGAAGGAGGCGGCCGTATATGTTATCAGTTATGAAGGGTGTGAAAGGGGCAAGACCTTTAGTGAGAGTGAAGAGGACTTCGAATAACGAGTTCAAGGCGTGCATGGTGTCGTCGAGCCCAAATTCACCCTTCAGACGCTTTCTGTTGAATCGAATGTACCAATTTGTCGTGGTATCAATTAGCTCAAGAAGGCGTGGAACGACCGTGTACAGGCGATATGCTTTTGAATTGTCAGTAAGGTACAGCGTGAAGAGATATTTAACCTACCAGCCATTTCTTCGTTGACGAATTTAAGTAAACTTTGGCAGCTCGCTAAGATCCACTGATCCATCACATTCGTGTTCGTCGACTCAGAGGCTGGGTCGAAGATGAAATCAACACCCTCTACCTTCTTCAACAAAGCAACTTGCCCTTCAAAGAACTTGTAGCTATTCCAAAGGGGCAGTAGAACCTTTGCAACCACCTCCTTCACACCGGCCTCTTTGAAGCGGAGGGGCTCAGCTCGTACAACTGGAGAGTTGATCAGATATAAACGCAGCGCGTCTGAACCATATTTGGACATAACAATGGTTGGGTCAGGGTAGTTTTTGAGCCTCTTGGACATCTTCTTTCCATCTTCCGCCAGAACTATACCGTTCACAACACAGTTCTGGAAAGGCGATTTTCCAAAGAGGTGTGTGCCAATCACAAGAAGGGTATAGAACCATCCACGGGTCTGGTCTAGCCCCTCCGCAATGAAATCTCCTGGGAATGATGCCTTGAATTTGTCCTGGTTTTCAAAGGGGTAATGCTGGCTAGCATATGGCATGCTTCCAGACTCAAACCAACAGTCGAAAACTTCCTCGATACGGTGTAGAGTTCCTTTGCCCATTTTACTAGGAATGGTAAAGTGGTCAATTTTGTCTCGGTGTAAATCGGTTATCTCGCCTTCATACCCGCTAAGCTCTTTGAGCTCTGCAATGCTTCCAATACAAACTCGTTCTTCCAGATCGTCACTGACCCAAAGCGGGATTGGCGTTCCCCAGTAACGGTTCCTAGAAACATTCCAGTCTCGAGCATTTGCGATCCAACTTGCAAAGCGCTTCTCTTTCACGAAGGATGGCACCCAGTGAGAGTCTTGGATGTTTTCGAGCATCTGGGGCACAATCTCGGGAATTTTGACAAACCAAGATGGCACGGCGCGGTAGATAAGAGGGGTATCAGATCGTGGGCACATAGGGTAGCTATGCTTGATCTGGGACTCGACAATCAAGCGTCCAGTGCCTTTGAGGTACTTTATGATAGCTTTATCAGCAGCTTTTACATGCTGCCCCTCAAAATCTCGAACTCTTGATGTGAAGTGCCCAGTTTCATCGAGGGGATTTGGTGGGCCACGGGATTTGTCAATGACTCCAAATTCGAGAGCAAGGTTGTAATCTTCCTCACCAAAAGCGGGTGCTTGATGGACAATGCCAACACCACTATCATCAGTAACATATGTCGCGTTGAAGACACGGAATCCGTAGTCCTTAAATTCCTCGTAGAAATAATCAAACAGCGGTTCGTATTTCCACCCCAGCATGTCACTACCCTTGATCTTTTCGATGATCTTGAATTTTGCTTTCTTTGGGTCTTTGTAAAGAGTGCTCAGGAGCTTCTCCAGTAGTATGTAGTTCTTCCCAGACAGTTCGTCCCGAATTTTAATATATTCAAAATCCGGGTGGGCACAGAGTCCAGTGTGTGATGGAAGAGTCCATGGAGTAGTGGTCCAGGCTAACAGGGAGGTTTCCGGGTCGTCCAGGAGTGGGAACGAGACGACAACGGCGGGGTCCTGAATGTCTTGGTAATTCTGATTCGCTTCAAAGTTGCTGAGTGCCGTTGTGAGGACAGTTGAATAGGGCATGACGCGGTATCCTTGATATACGGCGTCTTTATCAAAGATTTGCTTGAAAACCCACCAGACAGACTCCATGTAAGTCGGGTCCATTGTCTGAAGTACAGTTAGTCCCCAAGCAACGCATAATTAAATATATCCCATACCTTATAATCATTATCAAAATCGATCCATCGTCCCAGTCGGTCAATTGTAGTGCGCCACTCCGCCGAATACCTCATGACGATAGCTCTGCATTCGGCATTGTATTTGTCCAGTCCCAGCTTCATCACTGCTTCTCTACCGGATATTCCAAGCTTTTTGTCGATTTCATGTTCAATTGGCAGGCCATGAGTGTCCCACCCAAAACGTCTCTCTACATGGTAGCCTTTCATGGACCAATATCTGGGGATAATGTCCTTGATCGTCGAGGCCAATAGATGTCCATAGTGCGGCAACCCCGTCGCAAAGGGAGGCCCATCATAGAAAGTGTACGGCTTGCGCCCCTTCGACAACTCAACCTTTAATCTGTCAACATGGTTCTACCTCCCAAGTGTGCGTTCCTATTTTCTCACCTGTCTTTCGAATGCTTGGATCTCTTTCCAGCGCTGTAACACAGCCTCCTCCTCCTTGGGGAAGTCGACAGACATGTTAAGCGCCTTTGATAGAAAGGACACCTTCAGCTGTAATGTGTGCTAGTTGTGTTCCGGAGAGAAAATGGCCTTGATGGTGCAGAGAGTAGCTGCACACCACTTAGTAGTCGGGGGGGGTAGAATCAAGGTCAGTGGGCCAAGTTGTGATGGAGTGAAGTGAACGTGAGTACAAGTTTTAGGTGGCAGATTTTTCGACTCATAATTTGACTCACTGGGCTAACATCTCCCCAAAACAAACACAACACGGCGCATTTTTATAAATTAGGTTGCTAACGAAACATTAGGCTAGCACTGCTAACTTTCCAAAGTATATTAACTACTATTTCAATTACATCCAGTGTCTATACAACTATTATACTTGAGATGATTCTGGGCTGCTGAATTTGTGGTCAGTTCTCTGTGTTTATCGTGTGGGGGTTCCTTATCTACCCCGCCTTTAGGGCGAAATGGCGACCAGCTACAATTTCGAAGTTCTGAGGCTGACTAATCCTCAATCGTCCAATTCCCCCTCACCGCACCCCTTTACATATTTTGACCCGTTCAAATCACGATAGTGCAATCAACTCATCTGAGACCTCTTATTTGTTCTTGCACGACTACACCAACTGATTTTTTTCAGAATGGCACTATATGTACATCGGATATGACACCTGGGTATAGTATACCACAATTAACAGTCCGAGGCCAGTACAAGCCAGCGAGTCTACCACGCCAAATAGAACAAGGTTAGTAGCATAGAGAGGACAATTCTCCCCAACCAACCTCGATCAGCTCGGCATTAGTTGGCAGTCTATTCAGGTTGCTGAAGCTTCATCCTTATCATCATCACCCTCATCATCATTTTCCCCGTCGGAAACGGCTTCGCCAAGCTCTCGAAGTTGCTCCTGAATGGATGTTAACTTTTGGCCTACAATACAAATCAGGGTGAATAGGGGCCCACAGTACCTTGTAGCGCGAAAGTTTATCTTCTGTATCCCCGAATACCATAAGCAGATCATCCAGCTCAGCCTGGACCGCTGCTTTCTGCGCTTCGCTTTCGGCTGCCAATGACTCAGCCTAGGCAAATCGTTAGTATCTCAGCTTCTGGAGCTGCACTGTCTGGCTTACCTTCAAGGTCCGCTCATGGGCCGCTTTTTCGCTGCTTTCCAAATCCCTTGTTTTATCTTCTGCTCGTTGCACACGAAGTACCTGTTCCTCAAGCTGTGATGAATACTCATCATGTGCAGTTTGCAAATCTTTCAGATGGTCCTTACTAGCCTATTGGGTGTCAGCAGATAATCTCCGAAGGCTAATTTTCCTTACCTTTTCTAATTTGGATTGTAAAGAGGTTATGCTTTGCTTCAGATCTGCAATCTCGGCATCTGTCCTCTTTTTCACCCGCTCCGAGCTGTCTTCAGCAGCACGTTGTGCTAGATGCAGCTTCTTCACAGAAGTTTCCTCGATATGTTGTAGTTCAGTCCTTAGCTTACTAGTTCAATTAGTAAAGGTACTAAAAATGGAGAACCAGTGCCATACTTCATCTCTTGATTGTGATGATACTGCAGCGTCTCATTCATGTTTTGTAACTTTGCGGTGTCCTGCGTCGCTGTTTCTTTTCCTTTTCTGTTGTCCGCCCGTTCCTGATCCAATTGCCTTTCTAATGACAATAAAGTCGACTGCACTTTCTCAAGAGTCTGCTCCTTTTCTTCCAGCTGTGAACGAAGTGAATCCACCATTTCTCTGGAGATCCCTTTTTGTATGCCATTTGAGATGACCGGTATCTCTAACCCTGGATCACGATCTATAGCTCGCTGTATTCTGCCGAAGTTGTCTTTCACAAAGTCCACAAAAACGCTGTCGAAGTAAACATCAGGCAGTGTGCCTGCGCTTGTTGATCCAAGCTTTTGTGGTAGAACTTCAAAATCATGGAGCAATGGGTGTCTCCGGAGCTTTTGCAGGCGATCAATGTATTGGTCCCTTCCAAGCTGGGATACCAAAAGCTTGTGTAATGTAGGGCGAGACAATGGCGAGTCTTTTGTAGAAAATTCATACACTATGCCGAGGAGCAACGCGCACAGACCTTGGACAATCACCATATTCCTTTTTCCTTGCCCAAGAAGACGAACCAGACTCTGCACGTTGCTTCCTTCCCCAAGAAAGTCGTTCACTGCATCAGGGTCTTCAAATAGCCAGCCGCAGAGAAGCATCAGATAGCCCACAAGAACTCGTTCGTCGTCGCCTCTTTGCAAACCATTTATTAGATTTGCAGTGATAGTCTGTATGCATGTAATTTCTTCCTCGCCAGAAGATGTGTCCCCCTCAGCAATGCCCATAGCTATAGCCTTTGCATCGCCATCTTCGCAAATGAGGTGGTACACGATAACCGCAGCAAACCAGTATCTGTAGGGATCGGTAGGTGTATCTCGGCTAGTTGGTCTGAGCAATGTGGTCAGGACGTTTGCTGTTTCGTCCGCCCCAGACGAGTGCCCGTCAATAGCCCGGCGGAAGAAGTGTTGTCTTATGGCCGGATGGTTATAGATATACGCTTTGATACACTCACAAGCTGCTAACCTAGCATCAAATGCTTGCAGATATGGAATGCTGAGCGTAAGGTCGAGTAGTCCGTCTATTACATAGACCTTCGCACCGCGATCTTGTTGGGGGTTCGCATTGCCATTAGAGACTGGAACATCAACCACTGCTGACACCTGTAATTGAGCAAAGGCTTCTTGGAGATTAGAGTTTCCGCGAATGATATCACCACAAGTTATGAGGGCCTAGCAGAGAATTAGTTCGTCGTCACATTTGGATAGGATCCGGAACAAGCACACCTCAGACTTTATCCGCATTTCGGTTGAGTGGTCGAATGCTAGTTGCAAAACGCTTTTAAGAACACCATGCTGCCAGAAGGAGCCTTGGTTTGCTGGAGTTCCCGCGGCCCCTCTCACAAGGAACAACCTAAGAACGGCAAGTAGAGCGTAGATATTGCGATTGCGTTGCACCTGAGCCCATTCGGCCACAGCCTCCTCCTGCTCCTCTGTTTCCAATGCATCACTTAGAAGCTGCCCTAGTTTTGGGGTACATCCAGTTTCTCGGAAAAACGACTGATTTGAAACGTTCATACGAAGTAGATTGGCGAGGAGGATCAAGCAGTCCTCGACGACCCTGTCTCCACGAGATAATGCACCTTCCAGCTTTATTATGGTAAAGATCCTGTCAAAAGCATTTTCAAAAGCGACCAACTTTTGCAGTTCTGTTGAATGAGGAGTAAGGTACGTGAGTAGGGTCAAGCCTTCATTTCTGATTACCTCACGCCTGTCGTCTAGTATAGCCACTAATCGCGAAATTCCAAGAGGAGCGGTAAATATACATTCCTCCGTACGCTCTGACCTGGCCGACAGGATTTCTCCGAGCAGCTGCAGGGAATACAGTCTGGAGTAGAAATCACTGGTTTCCAGCAGATCTAGTAATATGGTTATGTTATCTTGACGTTGAGTAAACTCGTCTGCCAACCACAACGAGATTTCTTCCGAGGCTTCTGGACTGCTTTCATCGGGGTTGAAAAGCATTATAAGTGTTTCAAGCACAACCTTTACGGTGTCCACATCGTCAACATCTTTTCCCAAGCTTCCAATGAGGCCCCGGAGCGCCCCTGAAGCAACCGACGCAGGAAATTGACGTGCAAAGCTCCTCAAGCCAAGTATAGCATTGCGCCTATCTTCAAGGAGCGTCGCGCTCTGAAGTCGACCGCTGAAGACATTGATAGCATCGGTGGCTGTCTGTTTCGTGGGGCCTTGGGCGATTCCAAACATTTCTTCTTTATAACTTCTTCAAAAAGGCCATTGGGTTTAATTTGATGTTATATTTCGTGTGGCATCTCGATGCAGCCAAGGTCAGTAATAGCGACTCGTAGGCGGTGTAAAGACACCAGGGTGGCCACGAAGGTAGCTGTCGAATGACCTAAAAACTACAATAGAGACTGTAAATCTGTTAGTCCCTTGTTGCCTACGTTCGAGAAACGAATTGGAATGGAACTTAGACTCCATACAAAAAGGCCTCCAGAGACTAACAGGGTGGTCCAATGTGGTTTTTGGTTGGCGGTACGTTACGGTAGGAATCCAAAATTAATGAGCTATTGAGGAGACCTGTCGTAATGAGCTGTAGGACACACACCAAAATTGGGCGGTGCCTGTCCTGCATTTCGCGTACCTTGGTAGTTCGGCTGAAAAGAGTAAGGTTTCAAAATGGTCGTAGATGCTGCAATTAGCAAACATCGGTATTAATTTATATATGCATATAGCATGTGTCAAATGATAATAATCTAATATTTACTTAAGCAACAAACCCATATGTCTCTCGCCTGTGGTTTCCAGTTTGCGAAATCGTTACTCATGAGGCTCTAAATATTGGTCACGTGATGATATCGTTTCTTATCGACAAGCGGCCCAGACTTGTCGCATTGTTTGACGCGACTCGTAGACCGATAAAAAATATCAAGGACTTCGGAGTCGCAACTCTAGTTCTGCCATTTCACCAACAGCGGTGAACTTTCGGGGAAATGGGTATTCCAGCAGCTTTCAAGTGGCTTTCCACAAAATATCCCAAGATTCTATCTCCTGTCATTGAGGATCACCCAAAAGATGTCGACAACGTTACAATACCGGTTGATGCGACTCAGCCGAATCCAAATGGAGAAGAGTTCGACAACCTCTATCTTGACATGAATGGAATTGTTCATCCATGCTCGCATCCTGAGGATAGGCCTCCTCCAGCCAACGAGGAGGAGATGATGCTTGAGATATTCAAGTACACCGAACGAGTGTTCAACATGGTTCGACCTCGAAAGCTACTAATGATAGCCGTTGGTATGTTGCTTGCCACATTAGACACCTTCCTTGTAACTTCAAAGGTTGCTAACAGATCGCAGATGGCGTTGCCCCACGAGCAAAGATGAACCAACAACGTTCCAGACGTTTCCGATCCGCACAAGAAGCCAAAGAGAAGGATGAGGACAAAGCCGAACTACTCAAAATGCTGAGGTCCCAAGCAGGAGGCCAAGTCGAAGAATCCACGTCTGAGGCGATGGTCACAAAAACCTGGGATTCTAACGCCATCACGCCAGGAACGCCATTCATGGATATTCTTGCGGCAAGCCTACGTTATTGGACGGCCTATAAACTAAATACAGACCCTGCGTGGGCAAAGGTTAAGGTTATCCTATCAGATGCTACCGTCCCCGGGGAAGGAGAGCACAAGATTATGCAGTTCATACGATCCCAAAGATCTTCGCCGGACCACGATCCGAATACAAGACACGTAATATACGGCTTGGATGCCGATCTTATTATGTTGGGGTTGGCTACTCATGAGCCACACTTTCGTGTCCTGCGCGAAGATGTATTTTTCCAGGACTCCAAGGCTCGAACCTGTAGATTATGCAACCAGAAAGGACACGAAGCAAGGGAATGTCGGGGCCAGGCAAAGGAAAAGGACGGCGAGTTTGACGAGAAAGACTCAGTTCAGCCATTGAAGCCTTTTATTTGGCTACATGTATCAGTACTACGAGAGTATCTTGAAGCTGAACTTTACGTCCCTAACCAACCCTTTCGATTTGACTTGGAGAGAGCCATCGATGACTGGGTATTCATGTGCTTTTTCGTCGGAAACGATTTCTTGCCTCACCTGCCAAGTCTCGAAATTCGCGAGAACGGTATCGATACCCTAATGGCCATTTGGCGTGACAATATCCCTCACATGGGAGGCTACGTGACGAAGGATGGCCATGTCGACCTGGAGAGGGCACAATTCATTATGGATGGGTTAGCTAAACAGGAGGACGCTATTTTTCGCCGGAGACGCCAGACAGAAGAGCGTCGAGATGCCAATGCTAAGCGACGAAAACTTCAGGAGGAAAATAATGGGCATGGTGGCAGAAATGATGCTCCAAACAAAGGGAGGTTCAATGGTAGACCCTCGAATGCTCCGATTGACTTCCCGCTTATAGTTCCCGGAAATGTCACCTCCAGCATTTCCAAAGAGGCTCGTTCCATCACGCACGAAATGGTCGTCAATCGCGGAGCGATAGACAAGGCGAATGTAGCTAATAAAAGTGCAGCGGCTGCTCTGAAGAGTCAGTTGACTGGGGTAAAGGGACCAGTGGATGATACTACTTCGACCTCACCAGTTGTTGAGACTGTTGCAACCTCTTTCGAGAATAACATCTTATCAGGGTCGCCCATCTCAGCTCTAGGGAAGAGAAAGGCCGATCTGATCGAAGATGACGGGTCAAACACGCCTGTGACAGACACGTCGGAGCCGGCTACTCCAAGTGCCCCCGTTGATGAAGCTGCAGTCGACAGTGTTCGCTTGTGGGAAGATGGTTATGCCGACCGTTACTACGAACAGAAGTTCAAAGTTGATCCGAGAGACACAGAGTTTCGCCACAAAGTTGCAAAAGCCTACGTCGAAGGTTTGGCGTGGGTATTGTTATATTATTTTCAGGGTTGCCCATCCTGGGAGTGGTATTATCCATATCACTACGCACCATTCGCGGCGGACTTCGTTGGATTGGCTGATATGAAGATCGGCTTTGAAAAAGGCCGAATCTTCAAACCATTTGAACAACTGATGGGTGTCATGCCTGCAGCATCCCGACACACTATACCGGATGTCTTCCATGACTTAATGACAAACGAAGACAGTGAAATAATCGAATTTTATCCTCCGGATTTTCCGATTGACCTTAATGGCAAGAAATTCGCCTGGCAAGGCGTTGCTCTATTGCCTTTCATAGATGCGAAGAGGCTTCTGGCCGCGATGGAGCAGAGGTATCCCTTACTACCACCGGAAGAAGCAGCTCGAAATACGCTAGGAAATGATGTGTTGCTTGTGTCCGAGGCCCATCAAAGCCTCTACGATGACATTGCTACCCATTTCTACTCCAAGAAGCAGGGCTCTCCTCAGTACCAACTGAACCCTCGCATCAGTGACGGCCTGGCTGGAAAGGTCGAAAAGAATGATTCTTACCTTCCCCATGGTTCGCTGACATATCCGCTGGATGGAGATAGCATGCCAAGTCTCGATGAAGATCGGTCAATCAGGTAAGTTGTATCATAGCCTCCCCACTGCCTAAATACGCTGCTAACATGATTATCAGCGTCCATTATGATATGCCACGATCAGCACATATCCACAAGTCAATGCTGTTACGAGGCGTAAAGTTTTCGACCCCGGCCCTCAATCAAGATGACATCCAAGCTACGAAGGGCCGCGCGGCAAACGCAGGGCGAAATCCCGGTGGTTATTCCCAAAGGGGTCAGTATGGCGGCAGGGGCCGTGGAGGAGGATCTCAGAACTACGGGAATCATTCGTCGAACCCATATCCAAGACAGCAACCTTCATCGCGACAGGCCTATGGTAACCAGCCCGCTTACAACCAGTACCCCGCCCCACCACAAGGCTGGCAACCGCCTCCACCTGGTGTAGGTGGCTTCGCCCGTAACCCGCCTCCACCTCCACCTGGGATGCAAGTTCCATACCCTCCAGGTCGCGCCCCGCAAGGAGGCCCTCCAAACGCTCAGTACGGCTCACAGTATTCAGCGGCGCCGAATTACCCACAATATGATAACAACCGTTCAAATGGCAGTCATGGCAATGGTGGAGGCGGTCGACCAAGAGATAATTACCGTTATTAAATCATCTTGGTTTTGTTAGAGTAGCGAATCACCTGTAAAAATTATACGATGTTTGAAACTAGGTTCACCATTCTGAAGCAAATATAACCGCATAACTGCGCCTTTTTGAAAAAATAATGTATGTGGTGATAATTGGAGATATCATGTCATATAACCCCATATTGAAAAGTATCCATGTCTAGCTCCTGCAGGGTTCTATTAAATGGACCCCAGATAGGGTCCCGAGAACCGAGCGTTTAGCTCTACCCAACGGGGCAGCATCTACTACGCCATACGCGTTGAACCTACAAATATATTCCACGCCTAGGGAAACCACTCATCTAAGCAACTGCAATCCTGAAAGCTTACAGGCACGCCGCTCATAGAAGTTCGCCGGTCTGGTCGAATCGTCGTTTATTGTTGCGCGCCTGCAAGTCATTGTACGCGCCTTGTTACAGATGAAAGACGGAACATACCGTCTGCCTCCTCAAAGGCCACGAGCTATACTATCCAGACGACAGAGCTCCTCATGGCTACGAATGGCGACCTAAACCTGGTTGCTTCGTTGGTGGATCGCCTGGCTACTCGTGTACCGTTACCCCCTCATCGGAATCCACAATTGCTAACTGAACGGAACAGCTCCCCCATCGGACTGGATCCAGCTTTCGAGACCTACGGAGCGACGACCTGGTTAGTCTCACAAGAGCAACACTGATAGAAGTTAGCAGCACATATCTCAGCACAGTTGCAGAATCTCTTGTGTTACTTTTAGAGGAGTTGACAGCCCAGTACAAAGACCTCGATACACACCCCCCACATGTCGTTAACTCCGAGCTGTACATTATCCATATCCTCGCAGACTGCTTTTCAGCGCACTGGGATGCTGTGAATCGAGTACCGAATTATCAAACAAAAAATGCCGATCGGCACTCTATCCCTCGCAGTGGGCGTGGAGACAGTCATAGTGGCACGGATGAGGAAGAGTTGACCCAAGAGTCCGCCACCAGACGCCTAGTCTTGCCAAAATCATTAGATGATATCCTCGCAGGAAGGGTCCTTGAAGCGGTCAAGATTTTTTTAGCTCCTTATCCCGAACAATACACCTTGCCCGCATCTACTATTCTAGAGTACAGCAATTGCAGACTTGCGCAAAACATACCGAGTCGCCTAGACAATTCGGATCCGGAATTTAATTCTTTTGGGAAAGGGCCAGGTCTTTATTCCACGGATGGGACATTACAAGACATTGAAGCCCATGCAAGGACTATCATAGAGTTCTTGTCGGCCTCCAACTGGGATCTATTTTTTGAACATTTGAAAACCTCATTTCGGTTACTCCAAGTTGTATTCCCTCTGCAGGGAAATGGCACCCAGGCAGCCCCCGTCCTGGATGACGACAGGAATGCTCTAGCTACACTGCGTATAGTGGCATTCATTTGGGTGGACAAGCGGAAACTCAGCTTAGTTCTGTCGGAATTATGCAGTTGTTTCTTTCACTTGCGGAAAACTTTCCAAAGTACACTGGGGCTTGCATTGCCTATCTTGATTCTGAGATGGGTAGAGCAAAACCCCGATGAGTTTGTACTGATGCATAATTCGCATAGCAAAATTGACGGGGTTGACCGCCTCTTTGATATTGCAAATGGAATGGTTGATAGCAATAGGTGGAAAGCCGTCCTTTACCCATTTCAAATTTTTCTGTTATTTCTAATTCCGGATGTCTTCGAGGTCGCAACAAGCATGCCATCCACAGGGAGATATCTCGAAAATGGCAGCATGCCCAAAGCCAGTAGCGGGATATTCAAAAAGGTGTCCTTTTTAGAGAGCCTTCGAAAAGCTCTGCGCAATAAAAACCCTGCTGCGGCTTATTGCCTCATATCATTGCTCCGGATCGCAAGACATTTTAGCCTTGAGGGTAATGACTCGGCACTTCTTAGCTATGCGTTAGACGTACAGGAGGAGGTGCGAGATGCTCTATTCAGAAAGAACATAGTTGGGAGCGAAGGGGCCATTTTCGACAACGGCCTCATGACCGCAGCCTTTGTGAGCCTCACTCATCTCAACTTCGAATCTTGCAATGAAAATATTGCTCCGCAATGCCTCTCTTCAAACGCGCCAAACGATTTCAAACTAGCATTTGTGTCGGCCTGTTCTAATCTAGCAAAACTACCGAACGCGCATTTATATACGGAGCTATTTGAGAAAATTACAGGTCTTATTAGGGATCATCTCAAGGTAACTAGAGCTCCGGGTTCAGAACAACACTTGCTAATTAGATAAGGATCATTCTCATGAGCCCTATGGAGCTCCAAAGTCAAGCTCGAATATTGCAGAAATGACATATCGATGCTTAGATTTCCTCAACGTTCTCCCCCTGACGCTTTTTGGCGGGGCGCCCTCAAATCCCGTTGACTACGAAGTATTTTTTCAGGAAAACTTTGCTATCCTTGTCGGCTGCCTTGTGGACGAAGACCCTAAAGTCAGGCGTATGGCCGGTTCTGTGACCAGAAAGCTGTTGAAAAATGGGTCCGTCTTCCTGCTGCATAAAGGAGCAAGCAAAGACTCGGGTTTTTTTCCAGCGAATTTTTGGAGGTCAACGTAAGTAGTTTTTTTGGTGTGTTTCTATCCATAACTAACGATGCTCTCAGATCGGCAGTCCTTCTCAATGTCCTAGAACATGCGGCCAAATTAGGTAGACGAGGAGACTCGGTTTTATCTTTTATACATGATTTTGTTGAGTCTAGGGTGGAGTTAATCAGGTCCGCGAAGGTTTGTAAAAATCCCCAAGTGCCAACTTGCGATTGCTAATTGATTCTTGAAGGATGACCTAATATCTCAAGCGGAAACCCCCCAGCGCCTAGCATCATTATCGAAGCTTGAGACATACTTCTTAGTACGTCTTTGTTCTGCGGATATTGAGATTTGCCAGATTGTGACAGTTTGTGTGGGGCTTCTTTGCGAAGAGACGCAGATGGTTGATGCAGCCTACGACTCCTCGAAGTCCCCATCAACCATCATGAGAAACATTGAAGTATACCAGGATTTATCCTCTCGGGACTTTCACTTTACTGGACTTGTTGCATTTCAGAAACGATTACGCTCCCTTTTGCGGCAAATGAAACACCCCAGTGCTGCAGTTTTAAGCGCGTGGGAGATTGTTTTCGGCAGGTGGTACGACTTGTCCAAGCGGGTATCTACACACAGACAAGACGATACCCTTGACGAAAGATCTTTGGTCGAGTGGCGCAATTGCTCTGGCTTCCTTGCTTCCTTAGCCGCGTTGTGTATTTCAAAGCAGACCTCTTCGGTGATTGAAGAGTCTGGTCTCGCAGGCCTAAAGTGGATCGACCGACCGTCACAAGACAGCTATGATAATACCTTATTGGATAGGTACATGACGCAAAGTGTTCAGCTTTTGGCATGTAGCAATGCTCGTATCCGCGAAGCTATGAGGGAGGTATTGTCAACAGAAATATCCCCTTCGTTGTACCTCCCCTTGTTCAAAACCCTTGAATCTGAGCTCGAGACGCTGTTCGACGGGCCAATCGATACGGCGAATCGCTTTTCTGACTCCAGAATAGCATTCGCTGAGCAGGCAGCAGCGCTATTGAAGACGATTATAGAAAGGCTCGGCAGTCCCGCTGATATGGGCGCCGCCCTGTCTGTTGACATAGGTGCTTTAACCCTAAACTTTGCCAGGTTTCTCAACAGTGTGAGCGAAGGGCTCCATACCCTGAGAATCAAGATTAAAGTGTGCCAGTTGTGCGAGGTTGTAACCCGCAAAAAAGAGCTGCTTAATTTGCGACATGATGTTCGGATTAGGAATCAACTTCTAGAAATCATGTTTGGATGGATAGCTCGGCCGGGTTCTCCAAAGGCCGATAATGCCGCGATGGTCGACGGCATCCATCGGGACGACGCTTTAAAACTTCAGAGAGATCTAGACAGGGCCTGTTTGAAGGCTCTGTCGGATCTGACGTTTCGGCTCCCTCTTCAGCCTCCTGATGGACAAACTGATGCCGATACGAGTGATTTAAAATCCGAGATGTTTCATACATATTTCAATAGGTTTCTATCACTTCTGAGTTTTGAGCCCACGGATCAGGGCAAAAATGATGTCGCATCTAATTTGTCTGCCAAGGAGGACTCCCTGTCCATTCGCGAGCTGGCCATTATCGCACTGTCAAATCTTCTAGGCGCAAACATTGACGTGGGTCTCAAGCACTCCCTGGGCATAGGCTATCACGAAGATTTAGAGATCAGAACTGCGTTCGTAACCGTACTTTGCAATGTTCTGGCTCAAGGCACAGAGTTCAATAATCTCTCAGATGTTGCTGTTGGAGAGAAATATGACGAGTTAGTCGAAGTAAGTATAATCCACTGTGTAATTTGCAACATGCTAAAATCGTGACAGGTTCTAGTCAATGACATGACTTTAACTATTGCTCTCTGCGACGCCTGTCCTAGTAACGAGGTGGACGAGTTGACCATGTCACTTTTGAATATTTTCGACTCCAGGGGGTTGGGGTTTATTCTTCTAGAAGAGCTGATCAAGCACGAGGTTGATAATACAGGTAGGCTACCCCTTCATAAATCAAATATGTGTGTATGCTAAATCGCTATAGAAAACGAGGCCGAGTTACTCAGAAGAAATTGTGTCACCACGAAAATGCTATCTGTTTACGCACGTTGGAAAGGTTCATCGTATTTGAAATCGACGTTGCAAAAGGTTCTGGAACGCCTCATCGTCACAGCTCAAGACCTTGACCTAGAGCTTGACCCTTCCAGAACGACTTCCGCTGAAGAGTTGCAGCGCAATACTCTCCAGCTAAGAGTCGTCGCCAAAGTTTTCATTGACGATATATGCAGCTCGGCTCCAAATATTCCCATTTCTTTCAGGAATATCTGCAGTATTGTGATTATGTCCAATCCATTTTGAATGTTGCAAGTTGCTAATAAACGACCTTAGATATCTTCGTCTGTCATGACACGTTTTCCAGATGCAAAGTTTACTGCTGTGGGCGCATTCATTTTCTTGCGCTTCTTTTGCCCAGCCATTGTCGCTCCGGACGTCGAGGGGTTGATTAGTACAGCGCCATCGAAAGAAATGCGTCGTGGACTGCTTCTTATTGCCAAAATTATTCAAAACCTCGCAAATAATGTATTATTTGGCGCCAAGGAGTCATACATGTTTCCCCTGAACGATTTTCTCACCCAAAACATATACGAGGTGACAGCCTTCCTCCGGACAATATCAGTGAGTGCTGCTCTGTATGACTAGGTATTCTATCTAACTAACACACATTAGGTGGCTCCTCATGTAGAAACTACTGGTATCGAAATGGAATCATTCGATTTTGGGTCCTGTGTAGCTCTCCACAGGTTTTTCTACGACCACTGGGACCATGTGCGGCAAAAACTAGTAGCCCAGCAACGCAAGGGTTCCCTTCATTCTCCCCACGAAATCGCGCAAGGTCGTCTCCCAGTCACAGAGGCACTGCGGAATCTCATCAGCAACCTCGGTCCACCACCGATGGATATCTCGTGGAATCGACCAATGATTTCTATGAACAGCCCTCCCTCATACTCGAGATTCCAGCATTTCATGTTGAGCCATGCAGGACGAAGCACCGAGTCTGCCATTTCAACTCGGACCGTATACGATGGTGGCGAGAGCAAGGTAGGAGTGTTTTTTCCCGCACGCCGGCAGTACTGATGTATGCTCAGGACGGCCTATCAATGATATGCATAATTTTGAGAAACATTGACGCCGAAACCAATGATTACGACCTATTAGTCTACTGTTACCTGAAGGTATGATGCTGGCCATCTCCATCAATCAAGGATATTATTATTAGGTCCTGAGAGCTTACACAACCAACAGATTGCTAGCCGCATGTGGCACCGACCTTTTGGGATAATGATTGATGCAACTTGCTATAGCGGGCAAAACGAGCCTCAAGATGCGTTATTCAAGAAACTAGATCTACTTACACCCACAGAACTATCGAAGAACTTGTCATGTGTATATGTGTATAATATGAATAGTGCGTTCAGGTAAGAGCCACATATCGTCAATCCTTTTTATGGCCGCGTGACGCTAATTCGTCAGGAAATGTTTCCGCCGCATACTGCGCTTGTCTGCAAAGAATGAGAACAGTGCATTCCATCCTAAAAACGTGGACTACCACCTTATTGGCAGTCTGCAAGATCTTCAAACACACTTTCATCTCAGTCAACTCCACTTACCAAAGGAAACCATCAGCGTAGTCACCGACACAAGATTTGTCTTCCAACCCGTAACGAGGCTTTCAAAAACAAAAGGCAAAATCGAGGTTATGATACAAGTGGGTAGCCAGTTCGTGCAAGTAACGACGACCAAGAAACAAGAGATTGTTCCTGGCCTTAGGCTTCATGCCACCGTGAACGACATATTTCGTCTAACAGAGGTTGATGAGGCTCCGACATCAATACAAACCGAAGATGACTCTGCCTTTGGGCTTCGCGCAGACAGCGGCAAGATCGTCATGTATTTTACAAGCCCGAGGAAGTCAGATGTTCTCCAAGCTATTCGTGGTGCCAAAATCAAATATTCCAAGGATTTAAAGCCCAGCCAGCCATTTGAGCGACTTATCCGGCCACAGGATATTCCAGGTACCCTCCTTAACATCTCATTCACAAACTTGGCAAGCCTCGATCAGAATCTTCGCATAGCAGCGTACAACCTTCTCTGTGCGCTCTGTCAAACCTTCAAATTTGGCGTGAACTCAAGTTTTATGGCCTCCAAAGGTAACACGGCCATTTAATTTCCATATTCCACATGTGCTTATATCTAACATTCCCAGAATTATCCATACCGCCAAGTGCATCCCATTTCATTGTCAACGTGAGCAGACAACTTGCCGCTTCTGAGCCTCAACTTACAGCAGACTTCATGAATGAGTTTTTTGTTGGCTGGGAAAGTTTCCCCTTACAACAGAGGCCATTGAGTTTGGCATATCTATCACCTTGGTTGTCGGGTCTGAGAAGCCAGGTTCTAGCGGTTGAAATTGACGGCGAGAAAGCGAGGGAGCGAATAGCTTCGATCTTCAGGAAACTGATAGATGTTGCCGTACCCGACTCTACCCTCTCCATAACCTTGGAACAGATAATATGGCCTGTTATTTGCGAGGACGAAGTCCTAACTGATATTTTGGTGGATGAAATTTTAAAGAGCGCATTAACATCCAGTAACAACGAGAGCCGTATTTCACGCCTTGGCTCAATTATTGCATCCCTCCAGGTTGTGACTGTTAGAGGCAAATTGATTAGCAGGTTACGAAAGGCACTCAATCGGACTTCACTCCGACCTACGAGGCTATTGCCCGAGAATTCAGTCTGGGACGAGATATGCATACTACTGCGACTCTGCTTAGCAGCCTCGTTTAATAGTGGTGTGCAGGCGCATCTCTATCTCCCTGAGATATCTCATATCATCACCATGCTGGCGAACACTGGCCCGACACAAATCAGGCTTGTGGTCCATGGTCTTTTGGTAAATACAGTTCACATATTGTGCACTTGCTTTTCGACGGACGAAAGTAAGCTCGTGCGGCTTAAAGTTATTCTAGCGTCACTCTCCGATCCAAACACTGGCCAACAGGCAAATCTCAGCGGAGTAACTCGAGAAGGCACCACGATTTCGCACGCTCAGGATCCGACATGGCAAATTTTGAGCTCAACAGAGGCCCTCGCAGTACTCCTTTCGGAAGTAAGCAGCCTTGCAGCGTCGTCGGTTGATCTTTCAAACGCCTGGCGTTCGCGGTGGATGAGTCTTGTCGCCAGTACAGCATTCCAAAGTAACCCAGCCATACAGCCTAGGGCTTTTGCTGTCATGGGCTGCTTGGCACGTGAAGATGTGGACGACGATCTTCTTTATCAAGTATTAGTTGCTCTCAGGAAGAGCGTAAACCGCTTTGCTGATGAAAACGATAATGAGATGCTCGTCTCTATTGTTACCTCGCTCACAAAGATGATGGAAAAACTCCCGACAACGTCGCGCTATGGGCTACAACTTTTTTGGTTGGCTATGGCGCTCGTGAGGCTTGTCCCTCTCAATTTATTTTCTTGCGCCGCGTCCTTTTTGGAGGCCGTCCTCATAAACATCAATACATCGGGAGACTTGAAAGGCGGTCGTATGGTACCTGTGCTACTACAGGGACGATTGGCTCTAGAGGATTCAGCCTCGCAGCTCGACGAAAGCTACGGAATACATTTCAACATCGACAACTTCCATTTTGCGGTCTGTGCGTCATTGGTTAAAGGCCTTACTGATACTGTGACGAAGGCTACCACTGTCAAAGTCCTCTCTACGTTTCTTGAAATTGCTAGCTCTAGCGCATTGGGAGGGCGCAAATTTCCGGAGGATTTGAGCTGTCTTCCATACCTAGGATTGGTCATGTCCCGAGCCCTTACTACGGAGGAAGCGAAGGGTAACCTTTGGCTGGCGGGAATCAACGGGGACAAGAGCAGCACCCCAGAAGACGTCCTGGCCATGATAAACCTGGATACCATCAAGGATAAGGAACTGCTGTTGAACACGGCTATAAGCCTTGTTGACTTTCGCTATTTAGAAGACAGTGTTCAGAATCGGGGATTGGTTTGGATGAACAAGGTTGCTATTATCAGGCCCACTGTGATTCTCCATCTGTAAGTTCATTTGCCGCTGCTTTATCCTTCTTTCTCTACTTTATTTTCGCTCGTTTGCTAACCCAAGGTAGTTCCTGTCCTATCCTCAGCATCCTAGATGAAGTGCTGTTATCAAGCCAGAATTCTGTGACTCTCAAGTCGGCACAGATGCTTTTGCGAACCTTAACTACAAACCCCAAACTATCCGACACTGTTGATACTGCCCAGCTCTTGGAAGACGTCCTTGAAGACATCGGCTTCGGTGGGCTGTGGGTGTCTTCTACATTCCACAGCTCAACTGAGCGAGACGGGCATTGCACGGTTTTGACTGACAAGCTCATCGAAGTAAGAAATAATGCATCATACTTCTTTAATGGATCCATGCTAACACTCGTGGCACCAAAGCTCATCATCACATAATACTCAGAACCACTGGTCTAGGTTTTTACCCTCTCCGACCAGTTCTAGTGGGGGGAAATAAATTTAAAACAATGAATGATAGCTATGAGAACCACGACTACGAAAACTGATCGATAAATATATATATATATATATCACCGTACTATACCCTCGATGCGTTGCTTTAGTTCCTCGGGCGAATCCGAAAGCTTCAAAGATAGTTGCTACGAATATATATGGTGCATGTTCAAAATTATAAACAGTTGAAACAGTTATTTGATAATAATAGAAGTGTCAGTTAATATACTCGTGCTGCCCCAAAGTCTACAGGGGGTACTGTCCTGTAGCAGCAACACATGTAACTATATATTATTATGTATAAACAAACAAACATGGGGTAACTTAGAACATGTATAGGTAAATATAACACGTAACATACTAGAGGATAAACACCATGTAATAACTTAGGTAAACAATAACCATGTGATAACTTAGAACATGGGTAATAGAAGGTAAAATCCACATGATCATTACTACTCTAATAATACCCTTAACGTAGGCCATGGCGTAATGGGGGCAATGGCGTAATGGGGGTAGTGGGGTTGGGGCCACCCCATCAACAGCTTCAAAAAATCGCAATAATTCAATTACTACACTAAAATGGCCTGGAAGAGGAGTATAAAGGCTCTAGAACGCGAAATTGAAATACAGAAAGCAGTATTAGCAATTAAATCAGGTCAGCATAAGTCAGTGTACGCAGCTGCAAAGGCTTTAGGGCTGCTAGAGGAGACCTTACAACGTCACGTAAATGGGGGTAACACACGCGCAGAAGCGCGCCTGCCACAACAGCTGCTTTCAAAAAATCAAGAAATTATCCTCCTAAAGTGGATTAAAGAGCTTACCGTAGGAGGTTACGCTCCTACTCATTAGATTTTAAGGGAGGTGGCTGATGAGATCCAGTTAAATAAGTGTTGCCTTTTTCAGCCTTAACAACATGCTCCTCTACAACAACCTCAAACTCAACAACCTTAAACTTAACAACCTTAACTTCAAATACCTAAGTTACCTCTTAGGCAAGAGTGGCTTTTACGATTTATTAAGCGCCATCTACACCTACGTGTTAACTTAGGATATAGAGTTGAGGCACAAAGGATGAATGGGGTTATAAAGCAGGTGTTGAAGGCGTGGTTTGACGCGTACAAGAGCCTTATAACAGAGTAAAAAATCGAAAACTACTAACGTATGTGGTGGCGTAAGCGATGGAGTGGCGTAAGCGATGGAGTGAGGCTGCCCCATCAAACCAGCCGACTACTACTATTACTACCACTGTATATACTAAGCACCACATCAATATGGTGCGGAAGAGGAGCATAAAGGCACAGGAACTTGATGTTTTAGTTCATGAGGCTATAATAGGAGTAAAAAGTGGTAAATATAAATCTGCATATGCTGCTGCAAAGGCCTTAGGCTTACGACCTAATACTGTATCAAAGCGCGTCCAAGGAGGCTCTACACGGCAAGAAGCGCGTCAAAAACAACAACTACTATCAACAATCCAAGAAAAAACACTTCTTAAGTGGATAAAAGAGCTTACAAGCAGCGGCTATGCTCCTAGCTACCAGATTCTAAGAGAGGTAGCTGATGAAGTGCGTACAAATAG